>JAAAKQ030506407.1:0-20049 GCA_010016005.3 Zanna intricata | reverse complement strand
CGCTCCAGCAAAGCAGCGCAAACCTAAAAGGCAGTCACTGCCCCACCAGAGCTATGCCACAATGCAAACTCAGTATTTAGAAAATAACCGTGGCTCGTCGCCAGAATCGCCTATGTCCAGTCACAAAGCACATTCAGTAACATCTCAACTATTAACGTCTTAGTTTATTATTGAGCAACGCCCGAAGAACTCCAACCAACCTAACGATGAAAAGTCATCTCGCCTCAGATATATATAAAGCATCCCATACGTAACTAACTAAAGAAAGCGAAATGTGAATTGGTTTCTTATTGTTTTCTTTACAAACTCGAATATAATTTTGCATGCCATGCTCGCCAAAATCCATCAGATAACACAACTACAACCGGCACCTTTACGATGTTTATTACAAGATATTTGGTTGTAAAATTAATAAACTTTCAAAGAAAAAAACTCTATTGAACAACAAAATAGATATTTAGCCTTCGCTGAGGAATAACCTGTTTTATATATATAGTCTCAGTGCACTAGGAAAAATTTATATATTTGTATTAATGTATATGCGTTAATATGTAACCTATATTACTTAATGAAGATTAACATAATTTTACTCTCAATCATTAGTACCATTAAACATTACACAGATTAAATTTTGAAAACAGTAAAAAAATTACATTATCGAAGTTAGGTTTCAGAAAGAGAATAATTCCTTTTTTAAATAATCTGGTAACAATCAAATTATTTTATTTATTGATAAAATAAAAAAAAAACCATATAAATAAACATCTGACACCTATCTAAAACCTAAACTATCAGGAAATCATTGCATATTTACTAAAGATAAACATAACAACCTAGTAATTACTATCTGATGAACAATAATTGGTTTAAATATTCTTTCTTCTAAAAACTGAAAGGCCATCCGAAAACAGAGAGAATTTTTTTTCTTCCAGAATCACCGTTAAGGTATATTATCAGAGGATGAGATGAATGTGAATTGTAGCGTGTATGAAAAAATGCCATGCTTGACCGGGATTCAAACCTGGGACCTCCGGATGAAAGACCGAGACACTACCACTCGCGCCACGGAGGCCGGAAACAGAGAGAATTATCCAAAAGGAACGTTCTAGTCCTTCTTCAAATTGTGAAGTGTATAGAAGTGTTCAGTTTTAGTTTTAGTAACTACACTGGGAATACAGATTTGGGTACTATTTGATTTACTGTACCTTAGTCTTATAAAAAAAAAAAAAAAAAAAAAAAAGGTAGATAATATGCGTAATTGTATCGTTATAAGAAATATTATTTATGGTAATTAGTTTATTTAATTAAATAGTATTAAAATGATAATAAATTTATATTAGTTTAACAAATTGAGCAAAACCAATAGAATATAATTATCATATATAAATTGTTTTTTTTTTTCACTACTACTACGTTGTTTCCCCCTCACATTTAATACTTTCGCAGCGATTTTTGTTACAGCAGAAGTAGTTTATTGGAGAATTAATTAAAAACATAACTTAAAACAATAAAATTATACAGTTGTTTAACATCTCGCTTACTATTATAAAATAAATTATTCTGCTCCTATCACAATTTGTGGCAGATGAAAACAACTACCAAATTGAAAACTGATATTCTATTATTAATAATAATGAAAATTTCCAAGTGATCTGCGAAATAACCATATGTTTATAATTAAAATTAATTATACCATTTTCCTAACACAATCATCATTCAGATTTTACTCGTTTTCATTAATTGTAATTTAATCACTGTGTTGTATTATCTTTATTTTCTACTGAACAGCAACTATTAACTTAATTACTATAGTTTTTTTAATAATGCATGACTTTTGTACTGGAAAATGGGTGTTTCTTCCCTAATTACCAAGGTGATTAGATTTCTCTTTACTATGTTTATGTTCTTATAAATAAACTTTTCTGAATATATTTTTTTTTATTTTGATCCTCTATTTTTATGCATGCAGAATTTTTTTTTTGCAGATTTTCTCTTATTATATTTGATATATGTAATTATATGCGATATAATAAATTATTTTATTTGATAAGCTACTACTGTATTTAAATATTAAAATTAAATTAAATTTATTATTAATTATTCTACATCAATTTTTATTGTTATTGTTAAAGGCTACTTTATAATTTTTTAATCAATTTTTTTTTGAAAAATATATTTATTTTACTATTGTATTTAACATTGTTTATCAGTATTTAATTAATTATTCGTTATGTATATTAATATTATAACCATTATCTGTTACTCTCTTTATCTGTTTAGCCTCCGGAATTACCGTAAGGTATTACTTCAGAGGATGAATGAGGATGATGTGTATGAATGTATATAAAGTTAGTCTTGTACAATCTCAGGTCGACCACTGAGAAGTGTGGTTAATTGAAACCCAACCACCAAAGAACACCACTATCCACGATCTAGTATTCAAATCTGTATAACATTTTCTGTTACTACAACACTATTTTCTGTTTTATTAAATAAAGATTCTACATTTAATTTGTATTATATAGTTCAGAAATCTTATTACAGTTATATCTAAATTTTAATGGTATGTAAGTGCATTCTAATAAAAGAAACAGCAATAAAAAAAAAAAAAAGTAAAGTAAAAATTAACAAGTAAATAAAATTTCCGCATATTTTCTATGTTAAGAAAAATAATACAAATAATTTAAATATATATTACAATGATGATAACAAAAAAAAAAAGATTCAGTATCTTCTTCAGATTACAACTGCAGATAGCTTTATAATAGTGACTAATACAGTATACGTAACACACAATAACTATAAATTTCATATTTGTTTTTAATTTAAGTTCACCAATACAAAAATTCTGATAAAACAAAGGTCTCGTTAAAAATTCTAAACGTGAATGAAAAATAATAAATATACGTGAAAAAATTATTTTTTTTACATTTCTTTGGAGTACTTGATATTATTTTATTAAAATTTATTAATTAGATGATTTTAATAAAAAAAAAAAAAATAGTTAAGTATTTTATCAAAATAAAAATATTTACAATAACAGACTATCAATATTTTGAATAAAAAGATAATTTGATTTATTGCATAAGTTTCAGCTAGTAAATACGTGTAGTTTAAAAAACATACACAGAATTTTACGTGCATGTGCTCGTAGAACGGTGGTTGACTAGAGGTTTAAAAACCGAAAGTTATCATAGCAGCCAGCATCATCCGGTTCAAATAAATCCATATTCACTGCTAACATGATCACATACGAACACATGTGGTGTTGTTAAACTTTTAAATTATGGTATATCTTCACTATTCTCAATGACATATTACAGACAGCAGTAACTGTGATTTAAGGTGGGCTGCAGGAAACGCCATACATTTCTTTGTAAATGTGTGAGTGTTTTTTCCCTTCCACATATATATTACGCAATTGTTAATATTATCATCTACCTCGTTTGCCCTATTGGTCAGAACTTGTCATGAAACTAGATTTATTTTAAATTTATTATAGAAAATTTCAACAATAGTATCTTTAATATTTATCGTACATTCATGTATAAATATATATATATATATATATAATATTTTCTTTGAAAACGGTAAATCACTGGAAATTGATTTTAGTTTTGTTTTTTTTTTTCTTTTCATTTCTGAATAACATAACTTAAATCGTGTACAGACTTTTATTTGAAATTTTTAAATAAAATATAATGATGTAAATTGTCATCAACACCTTCGCATTTTATAATATATTATTACAGATATGTAATAAAATTATAAAATACAGAGATAAAAATTAAAGCATATTATTCATTCTGTATATAACATCAAGATAAATATAATATCTATAAATTTATCATGAAGTACAGAACACAAGGACATTATTAGAAGAGAAGGACAACGAAAAATTGTATCTACCAATAATTTCAGAATGAAATTTTTTAATTTATGATTTCTTACACATTGTACTGAATAGAAGTATGCATAATTACCTAGCAGTACTAAATCTTTCCTAAACCTTTTTGTTTTACACTGCTGTTCTCATTTTGCTTATGGTTTTGATTTATATAAATTAATTCAGGTACAAGAAGCAGCAATCAGTGTTGTTTCTGAAAATAATGGGGATCTGGTCACTATCGTGAATGGAGTGGAATTTATACATGAATTTGTATAAAATTACATTACATGATAATTACAGGAATTTACATGACAATTTAATTTTTATTATTAATTTTTTTAATTAACCAATACTCTATATTATAAATAGATTTCTTAAGCAGTCTATTAAGTCCTTTTATATGAATAATCACGTTCATCAATCAGCAATAGAATAAAATATAATTATTAACCAATGATCGATACTCATTGTTTTAAATTTTCACTTCTTTTGGTCAGTTCCGAGACTGGCTACTTTTTTAAGTACCTTCTCTTTACAATTATTTATTCCTTTTCCCAACAATCCTTAACAGGATGATGGTTGATCACCAATTTTCCTACTGGTCTGGCGCTAAGTCAGTGAAATCTTGGGTAAACATTTCTGATCACTCGGTTTCCGGTCATTCAATATGGATATTCTTATCACTCCTTTCCTTTATAAATTATCAATTATCATTACTTTCGAATTATACACGTTATTTAAATCAGTAGGGAAATCAAATACTGTAATAAACACTGAGTAAAAACCTAAAAATGGACTGCCTTTGTACAAAAAAGAAAAAGGTGAGCCAGTTTTTTCTTATTGTTTTTGAACACAATAATCTCTGTAGTTTCTATTATTAATAGTGTAGAAGGTAGTATGACATATCTCTCATAACCGAATAATTGTAGGTATAGAACACGAAAACATCATTTAAAATATAATATAATAATTAATTCTAACGTTTAAAAGGACAAGCAAAGTGTGACGGGTAGTACAAGCACATTAAAGTGAGCGAGTACAAGCAGTACGACTATAATACGAGCGAGTACATAATGTAACGACCTTGTTATATAAATTCGAATCTCGTCGTGAACTGTAACTGGGTCTGTCTAGTATAGACCATTTACAAAACAATAGGCAACAACAAAACACAACAACTGTAGTTATAAAGCGGCTTGTGTGGGAAAAACAATCAGCCAAAGAAATGAAAGAAAGAAAGGTGAGGAACTCGCGCTGCTCTTGTTGGATCATGCTTCCTCTATACTCATTGCCCGGTCCCGACGAAGCGGTCGCGCTCTACCTCTACCCTCAAACTACATCTGTGAGTGTCCGTATATATTTGTTTATTGCACGGTTATAAAACCCTCTCCGCTTTCCTCCCTTTATCCGAGATCGTTATCCATATTCAAAACTTCTTTTAAACAAAACTTAATTGGCACCAACGCAGTCCTTTTTTTATTAGTTGCCTTTTATTGCTTCTTGCACGTCTAGCAATTACGTGTGTTGTACTGAATAAAATAAAATAAAATTTTAAAATAAAAAAATAAAACCGGTATCGTTAAAATTTAACATCACATAGCTATAATTCAACTGTATAGCTACATAAAATGTGTTGCGAGTTACTAAAGCAAAGAACTAAAATAAAGAATGAATTAGTGTTTTTGGTAAGCGTACACATAAGAAGTACAAAGGAGATTTTAAAATACTGCTCTAAAACCGGCAATTAAGTTAAAAAAAAACTTCTTAAAGATTTCGTTTCTTAAGTACCAAGGCATTCTCTACCATTTAAGATAGATCACCGGTCACACAGAGTGGTTATATTTGGAGGCGAGAGAGAACTTCGAACAGGAGTAAGAAAAAATTCTAATAAAAAAAAAAATGGTAAAATGAAAATAATTAATTTAAAAAGAATATTTAATTTCATCTAACAAATTATGATTTTGAATTTAATGTTTCTATTATCATTATTATAACTGCTTCTTTTGTTAGCGCTGCAGTTAATCATTTTCTTTTATTACTTCGGTATTTTACACGATTTTATAAGATCTTACTTAAAATAAATTGCAAATTTCTTAAATTCCTTCGAATTGGCGTAAATTTACAACATAAAAACATTAAAAAATTAGATACTTTTCTTCTGTTTGATGAGAGCAAGTTTTCGGATCATTTCTTATTGGAATCATCTTTAATTTAGAGTATTACAAGGATTGGTATTTTTACAAAATAATAGTAAACAACGGAGCTCAATAGGAAAACCGATTTTATTTTAGAAATTGGTTCAATGCTAAAAATTTAGCATTTAAATATTTTAAATCTTATTGATTACGACTGTGATTTTCTGACTTCTCAGTACCATAATTTAATTTTTCCTTTATTAAATTCTAAAAAGTAAAGTAATTAAAAGAAAATCACTGTATAATTTCATTTAGTTAATAACTTATACTTTTAAAGAAAATACCATTTAAAAGGAAAATATTTTTTTAATAAATTTTCATAAAACAACAATATATGAAAACAAAAAGATGTAAATAAATACATAAATTACAAAATAATGTAGAAAATATAAATAAATTTTGCATTATTTTGTTATTTTAACTAAATATACTATTTGCAGATGTATATTTAATAAATATACATCTGCGAACAGTATATTTATATCTACCTGTACATAGTAATTGCATTAATTTAATTAAAAACATAAATGTGTATTTTTTAAAAAATTTAAATAATAAAAATAAATAAATTCTTACATAAAGGGTTTATATTTACAAGCTATTTTTTTTATGATAATTTATTGTTAAAAGTATGATATTAATTTACATTTTTAAATTAACTAAATAATCTTGACATTTAAAAAATTTAATGTAGTTTTTATGTTTATAAAAAACAAAATAATTGATTAGCAAAGTATATAATTTAATTTTATAAACGCGCGCACACATAAATACATGCCAAATCTAAATAATTTTTTTTTTTAAATTTAAATAACAATATTTAAATTTCATTACCGTTTTAAAAAGTATTCGTGTCGAGAATTTTTAATTTTCTATTGAAAGTTTTTTTAGTAGAAAAAGAAAATAATTTAATATTAACAAGGTAATCTATAACTGGTTTTTATTTTTTAAATATTTACTTAGATAAAACTGTTATTTTTAGTTTAGAATATTGTTTAATTCCCTTCTCCTTCATCGCTTAATACATAATCACGCTTAATATCAATCTCTCGTTCTCTATCACCTATCCTGATTTCCTCTTATTTCCTTACAAGTGACCAATAGTACTATAAGCACTAGACTATAGACCAAATGTACTGTAAGCTTTATGTAGATTTCGTTTTTACTATTTTAAGATTTAAAAACAGTTGTAGAGTATTTTCTACAAAAATGATTTTTTTTTTTTTTTTTTTAATATATAGTTATTTAATTTAATTTTTTATTGTTTGTTTTGTAATCTTTTATTTACAATAAAAGTAAATCTTATGCAAAATATTTTCTGAAATAGAAGTATACACAGACAACCTTAGATGTGTTTAGGAATATCACATTTTTTTTTGCGATACAGATAAACATGTAATAAACAGTACATAAATAACCCGAATAATTTGATTTGAAAAGCAAAATAATTGCGAAGTCCAGAAGTAATCAATACATGATCGGAATAATTAAATAACCAGAATATAATCAGCACTTAAATAATGATAGAGTCCAGAAAGTAAACAACACATAATCAGAATTATAGTAAGCCGCAAATATATTATCATCATAATTAACCTAGCTATAACCCGTTCGAGATACGTACCACCCTCCTGAATTTTTTGAATTATTTTTATTTTAATTTACTTCAAAATTTTAATATTCCAGATTATTTGTAAGTTTTCTCTCTCAGCATATATAAACTAGTTACTGATTAATTAAATTACCCAGAATTTATATTTATTCTTTTCTATATATTAATTTAGTTCATATATAATTTGTATTAAGAATTCAGGAAAATAATATTTACTTAATTCACACTGATGGAAGCACTCGCACTACGTGACTTAATATCTCTTAAATTTTTTTCGATCATGAAACAGACTGAAAAAATTTTTTCTTACCGAGATTTAATTTACCCAACTATACTTATAAGGTTGTCTTAATTATATCAAACAGACACTTTTTTGACACTAAATATCGGTGTCTGTAAAAGACACCAGAAAATTAAGTAAATTAATTTGATCATTTCGTTGATCCTTACTATCAGTTCCTATGATTAAATTCTAAAGAGCCATATTTAATGGTTATTGTTCTACAAGGCTAAGTTATAGAATACTGACCAGTATTTTGTGAAAAGCACAAGAAAATATGGTAGTACTGAACCAAAATTAACACATTGTGTCTGTATCACTATATTTTATTGATTTAATGAAATAACATTTAAGCGTAGTTCAAATTTTTTGACAGATTTAAAAATTATTTTAAATCAGATGATACACTTTTTGAATTGTAATTTGATCCGGGGCCTTTTTGAAGAAATTGTCATGATGAGATTTTTTTCTTGTAATTGAATTTACGAGTCCTAAATACAAAAGGTAGTCACTCTCTGTTTGCCTGTCAGTCTATCTCGCTCTGCATAAATATTTATATATATACGTATATATGTAAGTGTGTGTGTTTTTCATAGCTAGACCATAAAAAATTCCGGAACGAAAATTAGCTTTAAATAAAAATTCAGTGTACTTCTTAATTACAAAGTTTGAAGAAAAAAATTATCGCCGTTTTGAACATTATTCATTAAGATCTGATCAGATTGTTGGAAGAAAAAGGACAAAATTATACGGACGCAAATTTTCAAATTATATTATTAAACCAATTCAAATAGCTCTCTCTATTTTATTTGCTTCTGAAAAGAAATTTTTTTTGAAAGTGAGAAGTTCATTTTTTTATATCATTTTCCATTCCTTTTTGTTCTGAGCCAGTTTTATAACTCTCAGTTATTGACTGCATCTCAGTTAATTTATGATATATTTTATATTTAATTTCTATCATATCTTCCTCTATATCCGCTGTTTTTCAGTTGGCCAGCCTGTGACTCTTACTTTTAACTTTTTACTCATTGACAAGAAGAATATTATTCTGATATACCTTCCTGATTGGAGGGCGTTGACAACTTAAACAAATATTCAACAATGTAGAGAATTAGTCGACTTTCCTGAAGTCCTTCGAGACTCTGAGTGAGGGATATTTGTCATCTTGGAATTACTATAAAGTGTTTGGATTTCTTTATTTGATGTTGTCAGTTATAATCTATGGTACGTTATAATGTATAATACGTCGTAATGTGCGCTATTTGTACATAAAATATTTGCATTTTCTTTTAAAAAGACAAAGCTACATAATTTCTAGGGATAGCAGATTTTTGATAGCAGATTGATTCCGGATTAGGTTTCTTGGAAGCTGATCTTCAATCCCTTTGTATTTTTTGATAACTATAAACACACTTTACAGCCAAAGTATTTTGATGAGACAAAACTCCGAAACTATTGAATTCTTAAAATCTAATTGTTGTACAAGATGTAGTCTACTTTTGTTCATATCTACATCGTTTTATTTGCTAAACTTAGGAATAATAAAAAAATAAATGTGGAATAAATGTACATTAATGAAATATGCATAGACTTAAATGTGTGCAGGTAATCGATGGGGGGGGGATGTATACTTTATTTTTATCAAGAATTTCATACGGATTAAATTAAATATTGAATGACAATATATTTTTTTTATCATAAATAGATTTTTAATGCGATTTCTAAAAACTATTTTAAAAATTATTTTTTATTAACAGACTTGAAAGCAAGCAATCTCTTAACAGTCCATATTTTAAAATTATCCGCAAAAGATTTCAGTTTGTAATTTTCTTTCTTACATTGTAAAATAAAAGATATTAAGATTACAATTTAAATTTTATTTTTGATCATTATAAAAGGATTGTTTTGGTTTCAACAAAATTCTTTTATTATCGCCATTTAGTACCAAACATTTATATTAAATGTTAAAGTGTATTAACCTTTCATTTATATAATTCACATTGGCTTTAAGTGCATAGTTAATTTAAGATAGATTTTTCCCTATCTTAAGATTACTCGAAAAGTTTTTAAGTATTTTTATTTTATTGGAATCTTAAATTTATCATTTCTTTTTAGTATATATTATTATTTTTTTAACATTTTTATTCTTTTTTTTTTATTTTATTTCAGATTAGATTTTTTATTTTATATTTGCAGTGTATATATATATATATATATATAAACAGTAAAGATTTTTTACAGTATTTTAGTATTGCATTTCTTATAAAAACCAGATTTCATTATACTTACTTGTCTGTATCTTTGTTTAAAATTCAGGAAAAATGAGACAATCCTATCAATTTTTATGTTGGAATATATAACTTTGAACACAGTTGTAGTTAAATTTATTCAAATAATTCAGATAATTTAGAGACCAGTAGGAATTAAACTAAGAGCATGCTGCATTTTACGGCATCAATTTTCATGTTATAATAATTTCAGTCTCCGATAAAAATCATGATTTATATGAGATAGTTACAAAAAGTACAGAATTTCGAAAACATACTATTTGATTCTGAATTAAAGTAACGTAACAGAGTATAGTTTTTTTAGTATTTTACTTAATAAAGTTGGGTTAATATTTCTCGAAATATCAAAATAAAAATAAAAAAAGGTTTTACCGCTGTACAGTTTATTAGATAGACTTGAAATTGATTATTTTTCTTACTGAACTCAATATGATGCAAAATCACTGTCTAAATTTATAAACTAATACATCAAAAAAAAAAATTTTCCGAAGTCTTTATTTAATAAATTAAAAAATAATCTCTACTAAAAATAAGTTTTCTCAAAAATACATTTCCATCATATTGAATTCGGTAAGAAAAATAATCTCAAGTCTATCTAATATTTTTTTTTCTGAATTACTTTATTTACTTACAAATCGGCTACTATAATGTAGCTAGCTATAACTCGTCTGACTGATCATCACTTGAAAGAGGACCACACAATGAAAATCCTCAAATATTACAAAAACAATAGTATAATAACAAACAGTAGTGTAGCATAATAATATAACAGTTGATGGTACTTTTGAACGGCCAACCAACATTAAACTTAAAACAACAAAATAAATAACAACTTTAAAAAGAACAGTAAACGAAACAGTAGCTTTAGAACAGCCAAGAAACAATAAACATGAGCACCAAGCCGCCAGATCGGATCATTATAACGGGCCATCAACAAGATCAAATACATGAAGCCTTTTCAGCCTCCTAACGTTGTCGCTGATTTCTAGCAGATTCAAAGCGAAATGATTAATATGCTTATCCAACCTGGATACATGCCTCAAAACCAGACGTCAAACTTCCTCTCTTACGTATGGAATGCCTACGTAATCGTAGATTTCAGCATTCCTCGTGAACCATGGCGGGGTTATGTTCTGTAGAAGCTTATACTAAAACCGTTAAATGTCCTCCATGTTGCTGTTTCTGAGCGCTTCATAGGAGTTCAATCCCGTACGTCCATATCAGTTTCATGAAAGCCTTATAGACCAGAACTTCTTGGACAAAGAAAATGTGATCTCTTATCCAACATCCAGTACATCTTCATAAGCTTAATTTCAAGCAAGTTCCTCTTCTCCCTAACATGATCTCTCATCATCATAATCAAACGGAGATCAAGGTAATGACCGTACTGACGGTACGTCGGTACCATACTGACTTGACTGACGGTTGGCACCGTACTGACTTAAGGTATCCTGACACTGTATAACTGATCAAAAGGGTTCCTTCCCTTTTCATCGTAATTGTCACATACCTGGACTTTGCGATTAACTTTTATCCTCCATGTTCGCAACCAAACGCTGATGGCATCCATTGCAGATTGCAATTTATGCGACAGTAGGCCGGGCTATCATCAACCACGAAGATCTCCCTGTCATGCGCGACGCAACCATGGCATTGGCAGTAGACAAGTCAGAGGTATAAATCAGGAACAGAACCGGCCCCAGAACTGAGCTCTGGTGAACCCCGGAACAGTAATCCTTTTTTCTTCACGGCCATTGTACTAACCGCCGAAAGAACAGGCGAATGATCCGAGGTGGAATTGTAGTTGTTCTTCTCGTTAGTATAAAAGGTGACACCCCCCAACTGATGTAAAAATCCAGTAAGTTGGGAATCAATATGTCGGTTGAAGTCTAGAGATAACGAGTAGTCGCATCCTTTCAAGAGACACCTACACAGATCTTCCATGTGTAGCCAAAATTCTCAAAAAAACATGTCACTAGTTATCGCGTACGAGTCCAACAGTGATTGCTGATAGTTTCAAAGAACAGTCTAAGATCTCAATCAAGGTCACCTTGTTGCAGTGTTGAACACAGGTAGCTGACTGTGCCGTAGCCCATTTCTTACCACAATCGCAGTATACCCTTGCGACCTTCCATCAGGATGGTTAGTTGTATGTACTGAACAGTCCCTAATTCTAAAATAGTTCCTAGCAGTAAAATGAGTTACCGAAATAAGAACGACATCTAGCAGCTCGCAGATCAACATCTCCATTTCCTTCTTGTGGTTCATTATACCATTGAAGTTCCATTTAGCCAGTCTCAGGAGATTCCTCATGAACAAAGTTTAGAAATCACCTTCGTCGACAGATCCAAGAGGTTCCCAATCTGCTGAGCCAAGAACTCAACGTTCAGCTAGCTTTTCATATCTATCCATTATAACCGAAGCCTTATATCGCCCGCCACTGCCTCAGCGAACCACCTGGGATGCGGACTCCAATGAAGAATGATTAAAGATTCCGCATTAATCTATAGATGAGAAATCATGGCCTAGGTCGAACAATTAGCCTTTCAGACCTTCGGACCTCACAGAAGCGAGCTTTGGAGCATAACTCATCCTCTTCTCTTTCCTTTCAAGGAGACCCTGATTTGATCTCTTTGAGACCTTTATGATTTGAGGATGATCCTCATGGCACAAAACACAAATTGCTAGTGTTCTCCTACATTCCTTTGGCAATCGGCGTTCCTGTGCTCCCTGCACACTTCACTCAGCGATACGCCCTCATGCAATTATTTTTAGTATAAGAGTTCAGTTAACATCTCATACACTGCACTAACTCTGGAGTTCTCTTTAGTGTTTTAAACCTAACGCAACAGTTTTCCTGAACACTTTATTATTATTATTCCGAGGTTCTAGATTTACGTAAAACGTTGCCAACGGCTCCTTTGTTACTCGGTGACGTGCATTCGGTGACTCGTCACGTCGGTGACGTTCCTCCGGACCTTATGCCTCTGACTCTCAATTTCCTGTTTTATAACTGTAACTGGGATCGAATGGTGAAGATTCTTAAGCACCACCAGAACGCCCTCTCATCACGCATCGTGAAGTATGCCCAATTAGGTTATTTCCGTGAACAACAAAAATAATTTTTTTTTTGAAGCTATCAATATCCTTCGACAGCTGTCGAAGTTGTTTGTTGTTTATTTTCTCATGGTGTATTCCGTCTTGTCCACCAATTCCAACAATTTATACAGCTTTGTTGTATCTGAAATACCTTACACCATATCCGAGGTTAACTTCTTCCTTTTGTGGAGCAGCACCGACAGTCTTCTCCATCGGCAAACTATCAAATCTATTCGATAGAGTGTCAATCCCAGGAGTCCATGGCGGAGGGACCGGCATCCAGTCCGCAATATCAGAGTCACTGCTATTACCCGAAAAACCATTCATATTTCAACGATCTCATCTGTCATTAATTTCCTCCGCGATGACTTCTGTGGATCTCGGTTGGAGTAACTGAATGGGCCACTTTTTCTATTTACCTGCGTGTTGTTGTTTACTTTCTTTCTTTCTCTTTCTGTTTAACCTTCGAAAGCACTGTAAAGTATTCCACTGTAAATTTCATGGGATGAATGAGGATGATATATATGAATGTAAATAAAGTGTAGTCTTGTACCGTCTCAGGTCAACCATTCCTGAGATGTATGGTTAATTGAAAACCAATCTCCAAAGAATACTGATATCCACCATGTTCTAGTATTCAAATCCGTATTAAAGAAACTGACTTTATTAAGATTTGAACCTTAGAACTCTCGTCTTCGATATCGGCTAATTTGCGTTGACGAGTTAACCACTAGACCAGCCCGATGGGCTGTTGTTGTTTACTACCTCGCAGCCGCCGTTCGCTGAGGGGTTACTATGCGGAACAGCCGGAAACTGGTCTATACCAATACCGCGGTCACGGTACTAAAATAAAGTAAAATTAATAGCACCGTGGTCGCGGTGGCTATAGTAAATAAAAACAAAATCTTAATATCTAACCAAAATTAATTTTAATACCGTAATACCACTCTGCAAATATAACACACAATTGTCTACGATTCCTTATGTTCTTTATAGATTCTCTTAAAAATACGATTATAACTAATAATTAGAACCAATGAACATACCACTAAAAAGACAGCTGATGTAGTCAGTCTAATAAAATTAGATTAATACAAATAAAACTAATAGTTATGCGTAGGAATATGTAATTTAATTTTTATAGCGTGTGAAAAATATCATGCCTAACCGGTATTTAAATCCGGGACCTCATAATGATAAGCCAAAACGCTATCACTCCGCCACTAAGATAATTGGTTGAAGAGGCTATCATATTTTAAAGTCTCGCTATTATTTTGTGACATTATAGATTTCTTCTTTATGTCGCTTTTTCTTACGGACAGCACCATAGCTACAACTAATTTTGATAGGTACTCTTGTTTTATTTATCAAAATCTTGTTGCCTATTCTGCAGGTAACAAGAGTTATGCAGATAATGCAAGTTACATGCACGTAATGGAAATTTTGTTTCACGTTTTTCTTAGTTAGGCATCTGAAGTAATTTCTTGTAACGAGCGCTGTATTCTGTATAGAATTAAAGTAAAAATTCTTTTATGTAAATAATGTACCACTGAAAAACATATGTAGAATTCCACAAAAACAATACCTAAAAAAATTAAGGATGATGAAAAAAATCTGATCTGTATGAGCTAAAAATTGTGTTCATTAATAATATAGGTAAAATAGAATACTAATTTAATTCTCATCTCAGTGATACTTTTTCTCTGAAACAGTAAAAAAAAAAAAATGTATATATAAATGTAACATATGTTATGCCTATAATATAAAATATGTTGGATATGGTTTACGTCAGAGAGGCTAAAAGAGAGGTATGTTTTACAAATAAAATAATCCACTTATTAAAAGATAATATACTATAAATGATGAGAACTTTTTTTAGGAGGTAACAAGAAGTCCAAATTAATTCGATAACCGAAATCAGCTCTTAAGTTGAAATGTTGTACAACTGTCGGATAGCAAATATCCAGTATCCTACTTGGACAGTTTTATAAACAGAACGATCTCCAATAAAACATTGAAATACTACAGACACAGTAAATAAGTCCCACATCATTCGCGTGATTCCATTTCGTCTGTTAAAAATTCACCGAATGATCTCCCATTAGCACACTAACAGTTGGATCAAAATCTGAAAGATGATAAGGATTGATTTCTCATACAAGAACCATAAAAAGAAACTACAGATATTAAAACCTTCCAAAAATAAAATTCTTTAAGAGGTCCAGCAAGCAGTGGGATCAACTGAATTTACAATTACTTGGGTGATGGTAATAATTTGGTAGTAAAATGGTAGATTTTTACGCAAAAAGGAAGGCAATACATTACTAATCAACGGGTCAGTTAGCTGAAATATAAGCTTAATAGTTTATCTTTCAGATTCTAAAAAGTTATCTGACACTGTGATCAGGCATCTTGAATACTTGAATTGTATATTTTTTGGAAGTATCCAGATGACTACAAACCGTTCGGTTAGATCCGCATCTGCAAGAAGAATTAACATAACTAGTTCCATAAAATAATACAATTAAATACGAGTAACACAATCTTTTATTTCCTGCGTATATATTTTTATATAAATATAATTATATAAATCAGTTAATTGATGTTGACTACAGAATTACTTTATTTAGCACAAGTATCATAGTTACAATGAGAACTTTATGACGGCAATTCAAATATAAAAAAGAAATATACACAATAGGTATATAAATGTAATATTGCATACTGAATTATTTAATTTGTCAGTTGGCAATGACCTTCATAAAAGTTAACACACATTATAGTATTGTACTCTAATAAAATGTATTATATTGCACAGGTTTTACAAGGTACAGGTATACCAACTTTAAAAACTTGTAAGTGTACAAAGTACTGAGATTCGTTTATTTAAAAGGTTAGACGTAGATCGGCCAATGATCTGGTCTGATTTAAGCATCTATCTTTTTACCCTTCCTCTCACCTTCCTTCAACCGTTCCCCCCCCCCTCATTTATACTTCGTGGCTTTCTGGCTGCTGGTGTCTGGTACCACAAATTATTACTTATTGCACGGCACTAAAATGAAAAAAATAAAAACAGTTAAAAAAACCAACAACAACGTTAAATTACAAATATTGCCCACTGTACTCTTCCCCTCCCAACAAGCCGTTTATTACATACATTTTTATTGTTCGCCTACTCTTAAATAAAAGTTTGTTGAACTGTTTTAGAATTTTTATTTATTATTATTTTTTATTCCTTTTTATTACTTAAAGAAATTAAGATAAAAAAAAAATAACTTTGTTCAAGTTCACCAATAATTATCAACAATTATGAAGCTCTTTAAATAAATTTGAAACAAATAAAATAAAAAATTAAGGAGGAGAAATTAAGGATTTATATTTTATGAACAGCAAAACTAAATCGTAATAAAAACTTAATTAAGAGAAATTAGAAGAACAATTAAGAGAAACTTAAGAGGAATTCTGTAAAGAGATTACTGTTAACCATAAGTTAATTCTCCCTGTAATGCGGGAAAATGTGTATTATATTTTATCTTTAGATTAAACGTATGTATTCTTATAAAGCAAAACGATGCAAAAAAAATTTTAACCAACTTTTCCACCTGAATACAAATTTCCAATCAATTTTCTTAAAGTTTCACATAGAGTTTTTTGAATATATGATGACAACAAAGAAATATATTCCTGTGTTATATCAGTTCAGTAATCACTAACAGCAAACGAACAGAAATAAAATACCGAAAAACCTTCTACTCAGAACATGTAATTTTTCGTTTCAAAATCATTTATTTAAGTTATCTGAATGAAAGTTACAACACGGTACCGTAAGAATTTCTTTAATAAGATAAATGTACTCGTATTATATCGTCACTGAAATCAGTCCATCTGGAAAAAAGTAAGGCTTTTGAATATAAATACATTAAATAAAGATCTAGTTTGATTTAGAATTCGGGTTAAAAGGTGGTATTCAAAACAAAGATTTTTTTAGTGTTTAGAGCTTTAGTGTTTTTTTTTTTATATTTCATTGTTTTATAGAGTAAAATATAAATGAAACAAGTTTTAAATTTGTTGAAAATTAAAAAAAACCACAACTGCCAAAATAAAACTAAACAAAAAAAGAAAAATAGGATGTCCGGCCAGTGCAGATCATTACACGGCAGTATAATGTAGAAGCTCGGAGCACGTAAGACGTGGTAGCGTCTTGGCTTTCACCCGGAGGTCCCGGGTTTGAATCCCGGTCAGGCATGACATTTCACACCCGCACAAATCATTCATCTCATTCTCTGAAAATATACCTAACGGTGGTTAGAGAGGTTAAAAGAAAGAAAAAAGACGTGATTAAAACAGATGATGTATTGTTACTTTCGATCAGCTGTTCAAATTGAATAAAACAATTTAATAATTAGTTGTAACCATGAATAATTATCTAACTGTGTTTAATTATTCTATTTCTAATTATCATCTGTTTTTAATTATTTTTACCAGCTATTTTGTAATTAATGATAAATATGGTTTACCTGAAATTGATTTTTTTTATTTGAAAGTCTCAGTTTTGTTTCTATTAATCTAGAAGATTGAAATTTTCACAGAACATTTTTAGAACCTTCGTTAAAAAAGCTGTAAAATGTCAATAGAATTGGTGGAGGGTAGGCGAGTAATACTAAATCAAAAACGTTTACGTTACCGTTTACGATCTTTACGTTACCGGGAGTGTCATCGAACACTCCCGTTCCAACGTGATCCAACGTGGATCATACATCTAAATCGGCTCAGCTGTTGAGCTTCTATGATGGAAAAAACATACATACATACACCGTACATACATTACACTCCTTTTTGGGCAGTTGTGTAAAAGAACGCCAGTAAATAGTTTTTTCACTACATTTTTTTTTTTTTTTTTTTTTTTTTTACCTCCGGAACCACCGTTGAGGTAGGTGTATCATCAGAGGATGAGATGAATGAATTGTAGCGTGTGTGAAAAATGCCTTGCCTGTCCGGGATTTGAACCCGGGACCTCCGATATGAAAGACAAAATAGACAAAAGAAAAAACCTCCGGTTTTTCACTACAAAATAGGCAAAAATAAAAAATACATAAGTTTATAAACATATATATTGGATAACAATACTTATAAAACGTAAAAAAATGATTTAAGGTATAATAATTAAACTTTTAAATACAAGCGTTTCTTTACAAAATTTTACAAAATCATATTTTGAAATTTGTGACTTGAGCATAAAAACTCTTGAATTTCGCTGTATTTTAATTTTAAGAAGATAATATTTTGAAAATGAACTTTATAATTCATGTAATCCGATATTATTTCATGTCCAACAACTGATTTGTTAGACCATTGAGGAGATATTCACTGTTGGTCAGTTAAAAATTTTGTGAAATGTGATTCTTAAGTGAGTTTAAACATAATAATAGGAGATGACATTTTCAATTTCATGTTACAGAAGTTACGTTTACTATTTGTTTTTTGTTTTTTATTTCACTTCAAAACACATTTCAAAGATAACAACGGTCTTTAAAACGGTTAAAATAAAAATAAAAAATATTTCTTACGATATTTTAATTAAATTTAACAGTAATACACAAGAAAAAACATTGGTACATTGGTACATTTGAAATAAATGAAGCAGGCCTATAAACTAATGAACTAATCCATTTTATCCATAATGAAGAATCCTAAATTGAAACAAAGGTGTTAACTCCAGCTCCTTCATGTTCTTTTGGGCTGTTATTATTAACCACACTATAATATATTTCTCTTGTAAATTTGTATTTTGAATGAGCGTGTGTAAATGTGTTTGTGCACTCGCGCACTGTGTTGTTAGTTGCAGCGAGAGGGGAAATACTAATGATAGCGCATTTCTTGCCGGCTTCCTGTTTAATATTCAAGTTGTTTGTAGTAAATTTGAGTTCCGCACTATCATTATCAGGTGTACCTACAGAAGACTCGCTCACTCACTGTTTACACTCCACTAATTTATGATGTTTTGTATTTTACTATTATAATCGATTCAAACGAAAAAATCCTTCGGGGCAGATGAACGAGGTCCGACCATTTCTCACATTTAATCGAATTCATACTCATTCGCATATTCACGTTCTCATGAAGAACTAATTTCTTTTTAAAGGTTTTGTTTTTCTGTTTTCATATACATCTTTTTATTCAAAGTTTTTTTGTATTTTTTCATTTGTATCAAACTTTCTTGAATTTTTTATACAGTGGTTATCAAATTGTTGACACAATGTAGATACAAGTAGATTATATTTCCTAAACAAATGTTCTGTATAATGTACTTTTTTTAACATTGACTTTCCTGTTAAATATTAGATTTATATAATCTTATGGTTTTACAATTATATGCACAATTTAAGTGCATTTATAAAATAATTCTTTTATGAAATTAAAATTATTATACAATAAAATAGTTATAAAAATCATATTATTATCTGCTCTTAAGTTTATGAAACTGAAGAATTTATAATCGATCAAAATATTTATTTTTTATTATGAAAGGAATAAATATTTAATTTAACATTGACTCAATTAATAGACTCATTTAACATAGATTAAATTAATGTTCTTCACATAACTGGGCCAAGTTGAAAACGCATTTACAACAATAATCAAAGAGAAGGAGGACGAAGACAGGAGACGCGGACATTGATGAAGTC
>JAAAKQ030506385.1:0-20051 GCA_010016005.3 Zanna intricata | reverse complement strand
GAAATCTTTCACCCTGTATAACTCGCTAACGAAGCGTTTTCGGACCTATGTTTATATGAACTTTTTTCTTATTTTTACCCTCTAGAATGAGTTGTCAAAGTACTGCCCTATCCTCCTGAATCACCCTGTATACTAACAAGAGTGTTATATGTTAGGCAGTGCAATATATATACAAGCATATCCATTCTATGTGGGATGGTTAGATGTATTGTAAATGAACAGGAGGTATAAGTTTTCTGAGTTTTTTGTAACTTTAAAGAAGTCTGTTTGTTACATTAGATATGGTGAAACTAAGAAAGCAGTAATTTGTTGCGTTCATATTTTGCAATGAAATGTAAATTGGAGTGCGATTTGCTGATAAATAAAAGGGATGCGTGTCGTTTTCTTACATTTCTATTGTTGAGGAATATGGTTTCATCAACAATGCTAATAAAATATTCTGTCTTATTCATTTTATTATGTAATAAATGAGTGTTTTCAATGTTGTAAAACAATCTTCACCCGGGAGACTAAATATGAGTAAACCTATTGGTAAGCTACCCTAAGGAGAGAGGAGTTTGAGGTATTACTTAAGGGCAGTACTTTGAGGTTTGAGATAGTACTTAAGGGAAATATATGATAAAAGATTTTGCTACTGTGACTTAACATTATGATTTCAGTTATGTATTAAAGTGTTTTTCTCCAGTGAAATGTAAATCAGGAATGTATCCAATTCAAAACAAAAGGAGGGCAATTATCTGAATTTAATTTCTTTCATGGTGAAAGAAATCAGCCCCCCTCAATAACAAAATAAAGAATAAATACTTATTAAAAAAAAAAAAACTAATTTTGTTTGAGAGGATTGTATGCAAATTCTCTAATCACAGCTTTAATTAATTGCTCTTTGTTAACAAAAACCTTTTGTCAGTAATCCTGTTTTCACCAATTCAAACATTTAATTTCCACCAATTAAAACACGGCTAAAAAGTCATGCTTTTTAGCTACATTTTAATTTGACAAAAGGAACTAAATGAATGGTTGATATAGTACTTTTTGTGCAGGGGCTGTAAAAAGCAATATTAACAAAACCATTCTACTAATTGTTGGGAAAAATGATTTATACTTTTTCTAAAACCTCAAATATGTCTTGCACTTCCTATATCTCATTTCAAATTTTGAACACAACTTCCTTTCTTCTTCAATCTCTTTTAAATGGTAGAAAATTGCACAAAATATTTTCTTTCCATTCCTCCAAAACACCTTATCATAATATTACTCAGAAATTTATCAATGAAAAATGCAGGTGATTTGTCTGCAGAAAATCTGACTTCTAAAGATG
Source organism: Zanna intricata (assembly GCA_010016005.3). NCBI lineage: Eukaryota > Metazoa > Arthropoda > Insecta > Hemiptera > Fulgoridae > Zanna > Zanna intricata. The sequence goes on along the minus strand of JAAAKQ030506385.1, from coordinate 18,733 downwards.
ATATGATGGAATTGTAGTAAGGAATTATTAGACACCTTCTCAAAAATTTGAATGGATTTTTGGCTGGCAATTTCAGCTGACAATGAAAGTGTCAATTACATAAACTTTATAAGACATTGTAATGTTGCCTGCTTCTTTTAAAATGACAATTTTTGACATTCTTCACATCTTCCCTATGAACTCAGAGCATGTCAAGACTAGTTTAAATCTGCTGATTGGCTTTGACTGTATCAAGTGTCTTCAAATGAAGTGCATTTGTTAACGGGTTCCAGTTTAGCGAAATATCCAACAATTAATGCTACTGATTAATGTAAATGAAGTTCTGCACACGCTGCATTTGTTTGATAAGTTTTTTTTTGGCTACATTTCCTTCTTCAGCTAAGGTCTTTATTAATGCATAAATAATATCAATGAAATGATCCTTAAAAACACAGATCTTCTAAAAAAAAAACTAAAAAATTACCAAAGGCCACACCTAGTAATTAGATCACATTTTGAATTATTTTTAATTGTTCATCAAAATACTAATGATTCAGAAGAAAATAACAAAGATTACTTTAAACATGAAACTATACTTTATATTAAAAGATCCAAAACAATCCCTTGTGGCATAACACTAGCAAACATAGTAAGATAGTCAAAAAATGAATAAAAAATTTTAAATTACGTGCTTTTAAAGCAAGAGCCAGGCTTATGTAAATTTACAGTATATACATTGCAAGCTAAATAAAAGCACGTAATAAACATCAAAAACTGCATACACTACTTACACATTTGTGTGAAAGTAACAACTGCAAGGACTCTTACCAAAATTGAAAGCGCTCTTATATATTTGGTAAATAGCTTTTGGAATATTTCCGTCATGTTGTGAAATGAGATAAAAGTGACAAGACTATTCTAGAAAACTCTTGTTACAAGTAAGATGACGTCAGTGTATAACAATAATTCTTAAATCTTCTCACAGATGGTACAAATTTCTATATTTTCTAATTAATTTATTCAAAACGTTATTTAATTTTAAACTAATCAAAAAATTTGTTATTTATATATTTTCTTGTTTTATTCCATCTTTGAAGGGGAGGGCAGCTGCCACCCTTTGCACTCCTCTGGATATGCCCATGATATAAACTGAGGAGTAATTTCCTGAAAAAGGGTTTAAAAAAGGGGAAAAGGGAAGAAAAGGTTTAAAATATTTTATAGATAAGCTGGTTTTAAGCCCTTATGTGTAACTAATTATGCAGTTTATAGTTTCTTTTATACTCTTCTTCTTTATTCAAGTATTAATATTTGTTTATTCTTAAGAGTTATTCAAAGAATATTTTTCTTCCCACTAACCAGACCTGCAGAACACTTTTCGCTATATACATACACTACACAAGAATACTACACACAAATTATAATGTATACCCTTACACAACTGTACAACCACAACTATACAACATTCTACATTATCTTCTTTCACTTATTCAGTGGTGTTGCAACACCTTACAAAACACAACCATACCCCAAGGTGGAAACTATCATTCCAATGGGTGGACGACTCTATGTAGTGTCTTGAACGATGTCCTCTGGGCACCTGGAAGAATCCAGTTGTATTTAGCTCTAGTCTCTGTATGCGTGGGCTCTGCAGAGGTGGTCTTGTATTTCGCCGGTACTCATGGGACCAAAATTTTGAGTTTTACAAAAACCTATATGATGGTTGGTGGTCCATCTGAAAAATCCACCACCATAAGTAATGTGAAAAGACCTCACATGGTCATGTGAAAAAATCCTCATCAGTGTGTTATCATCATCATCAGCAATGAGGATATACAAGCTCTATTGAAGAGAACAATTTGATTGGCGACTCATCTCGTCCAGAGTATAATGAGTATATGATCTATTGTTCTTAAAAACAATAAAAAAAGGAGACTCCCTTCAAAAGGTCTGACCTTTTGTAATATGTAAGAACATCTAATATGTGAAAAAAATATGTAAGAATATGTAATATGTATATGTATATATGTGTAATGTGTAATATATGAATATTTAAGAAGGTAAATGATCTGAATGCATAGTCTAACTGAAGTTAGATATAGGAAGTTTTTGTGTGAGACCTTCGGTGTTAGAGGAAGACGTGGTGATTGCATTTCTGCAAATTGGTTGATCTGTTAGTTGAGATTTATATGTTATGGTAGGTGGTCATGGTTAGAAGAGGCCATATGAAAACAAACATATACATACGTAAACATACGCATGTAATATGTAATGTATTTGTCTTTTTGTTCCTGACAGAGACCAAAATGATAATTGTGTTGTGCTATCAAGTTTTCAGGATCTAAAAGAAAACCTTCAGTAAAATCCCATAAGGGCTAGGAACAGAGGGGGTAGTGTGACAACTGGGATCATCACAAGCCCCAGGTCTAGATACTGGAATCAGGATACTGCAAATGAAATAAGATGCTTGAGCAGGCCTTCGACACAACACTGAACTCAACCATTCCTGGTTCAACTTTTAGAAAGGCTTAATTGTTAACAGTTAATAAAAATTAAAAAAAAGACATTAAATCAGCGATGAATGAAAATATGTCTCTCCCTCTCAAAAATAACCTCTTTCATAACCATCTAACATCTTACAGTTTCAACTCTTCAGAACAATCATTTCAAGTGGACTTACATATATCACTAGGTAAGTTTTTGTTTTACCACAGAAAAAATGTTTTAAATACTGTGTAACAATATGTAAGTAGTTTAACAAAGAATAAAAATTCATTTTACTGATGACATTAAGAATTTAATGTTCACAGTCAAGGATTGAATTTTGTTTTTTTTTGTGACTTTCAGGGACTCAAAACATGTAAGATTGTAAATCACAAGCAATTAAAAAATGTCAAAACTTTTTGTTTACAAGATGTATTATAAAAAAACTAGTTTATATATTCAATTTTTATTTTATTAAACATTACCTATTACAACCTCCAGAAAAAATTGGAGTAGATGATAAATGAGGGAGTACACCTGACAAGTGTTTATTGACCATTGGAGATAAACCAGGACTATCAACAATTTCAGCTGAAGTAACAGGAAGATAACGACTGTTAGAAATTTCCCTTGGCTGTCCAAGTCGCAAATTATTCACCGAAGGTTTTGAATCACTGCTGATATCTAAAACAGCAAAATGTTTCGTATTACAAAAATTTGAATTCATCATTGATAATGTAGAATAAAATATTACACAAAATTAAAAACATTTAAAGCTAGCTCCATAACCAGTTTTCTTTTCATCCATAGTAAATTACTATTTTTTGGTAAAAATCCAGAATTTGGTAATTTCTTATTTAATAGTTTCTCCTGAGCTAATCATTTTAAAGATTAACTGCAGCTTTTAAAAGAACCAGAACTAAAAGAAATAAAACTTAAACTTTTTTAATATTCAGAAATTAATTATGTAATAATTTTACACTATTACAATCTGTCTCTGACACTAAAGTAAATGTTCACAACACTACTTACAAGTAAAACAGTACTATCTTTTTAAATCTTACTGAACTACACTTGCACTTCCTCTGCCACATTATATAAAGAACCTTTAAATATTGGTTTGTATTCAATCATAGATTTTTCTTATTATTTAGCAATGATTCTTGTGGTCTTAAGGTGAAGAAAAAAATATATACATACATGTATAAATTTGTTTATTTTAATGTAATTTATCAGCACAGAGGAATAATATGAATCTTCAAGATTACTTTCAGGAAAATAATAAAATAAGATTTTACTGAAATTCTTTGAAAACAAATTATAAAACAAAATTGATAGTTTCATGTTTTAACCTAAAAAAAATAAATAATTTTGTCACACAACTGTATTCTCCCGAATAAATATTACAGCCCATTAGGGCCTAAAAAAATTATAAGGACAAAAAATGGGAGTAAAAAATTCATTAATAGGTTTGTATTAAATTTACGTAAGTAAATTAATAATAATGAGATAAAAATTTGTTCAGAGTTTAACCCTGAGGAAATTTATTTATTAAGTCAAATGAAATGAAAACAAATATGTAAAAACAAAACATGGCAGAAAATATTATAATTTTAAACCAAAAGAAAAACTGTAGAAACAGAATTAACTATTGGAAATAAATGAAACCTTAAAAAATAACATAAATAAAGCCATAGATAAGAGTACAAAACTACCAATTAGGGTACACAATACTGTTCAAAATGTCCTCATAGCTGTTTACACAATGCTCTATTCAATAAAAAAATTCCTTCAGTTATTATAAGCATTATATCAAGTTTTTTTTTTTACAATTTCAGGCATTATAAATTCTTTTTACTAACTTTTAATTCCTTTAGTATTAACTTTTTGTTATGTATTATAATTTTCAGATGATGCCCAATGGTGTTAGGTGAAGTTGTTTTGGAGGCCACACCCAATCCATTTTAATCCTGGAGTTAGCACCCTTTTTTATAACTAATTTACACCAGTTTGGAAGTATGTTAATTTTTAGTTTAGTAAATGAAATAAAGAAAAGTCAGCAAGAGAATGACTCTGCATTTGATTTTATTGATAAAATGATCAACTTGAAATATCTTGTTATTTTTTTATTTATTAATAACATCTATAATTTTTTTTACACAAATTATTGACCATCAAATAACACAAAGAACCAAGCGACAGACATTTTGGTTAGTTTAAGCTCATAGGCAGATATTACATCACATTATTAGCAAGCATGCTAATAATTTATTTAACCAACAACAGATTTAAAAACACACCTAATATTCCCTTATACAGCTCTCAAAAATATTATTTCTCTAACCTGAAGCCTACACCAATACCTCTGCTATCTTCTGTGTTTCTATTTTATATTTAGAAGAATTTCATTTCTACATATGTAAACATATTTTATTTTATTAAGATTAATTTCTATATGATTACTTTTTTGTTACCGTCATTAAATACTCGCATACAATACACAGAGATTTCTGCTTCTTCATAAAAAGATGTTATAAAAAATAATTTAGTAGAACATTAAAATTACAGACATAACTTTATTACCTCAAACAATGAAATAAAATAAACTAATTTGTTGACTGTTATTATTTGTACCTCACTTTTGGAAGATAATAAAACTATTGTTTTGGTACCAGATTGAATACAGTTGAAAATAAATTAAATTAAACTACAGTAAACAAAATTAAACTACAATTAAAAAAAAAAAAAAAAAAACAATGTAAGGATAATTTAAATTTAAGAACTATTTACAAACCAATTTATCATCATGTTAAAATTTAATTTGCTCCTTAATTACTCAAACACTGTACATTACCATTGCTATTTTAATGTGTGTATGTTTTTAAGTACAAGGGATTCAAATTTGTTGCTACCAATTTCTAGAATTGGCTTAATTTTTATACTTGTAAAGATGTTTTATTTTCGCCTAACATAATTAATATAATTAGATTTACATTTATTTGTACTTAAACGATTGTAAATGTTCCTGAAGATTTTATCATTCCTAAATAAAACTTTTAAATTTTAGTCTCCACATTCTAATTTATACACACTTGCTTCATTACAAATATTACAATTATATTTGTTATTATTTACTTATTACACTGTTTGCTGATTGTTTTATAAATGCAATTTTATAATTAGCTGTTTTTAACAAATCGATTATATGTACTGTTGTTACATGTAACACTAAAATTATTTTATATTACCTTCAGTTTGTTGTGAAAATTATTTATTTTTATTTTAATTAACAGCTAGATTAATTAATTTATGTAATTTGTAATATAATTTTCAACTGCCATTATTTTATTAAATAGACTTCTTTATTTAAATCAACATTACTGTATATATATTCAGCATTCTTAATAATCACATTATAATATATTGCTTCTTTTTTTGTGATATAGGTGTATGGCTTATTATTAAATCTTGTTACCTTAATACTGGTTTTCATTAATGCATGGCCATATTTAATCTGTAATTATTCCTTTCTATATGACACTAAGAAGTGAAATATATTGCTTACAAAAATATATCTAAAATAATGTAACTATATATAACTTAGTAACATCATCTCACGCTGCAGCTGGCTTTGCACACTTTTTCCCGATGTCATCATATCATCTGCAAAAATCAATGTTTGAGGTACTTTCTAAAATTTCCCAGAATTAGTTTATTTTTTAAAAACTGTTTACATAAAAATAAGGTTCAGAATAGCTTTCCTTCAAAATAGTTTTGTGCAGCTGTTTTGCCTGTAAAGTTGTTGGAAACATTCCTAGAACCCATTTTGAGAGACTCCCCTAAACTGCTTGTTGCATTCATTAGTCATCAGTGTTGCATTGGGTCTCTCCTGCCAGCGTCTGCAAATTTTTTTTGACCTGTATCTTTGGAATGATGTGTTAAATGTAATACAACATACATAATACACACTTTTTGGTGCAACATATATAACAATTTAATGAGGTAATTTTAAAAATTACCTCATAAAGTTCTACATTTGATGTGTACTGCTATAAGAGTATGAGACATAAACAAAACATAAAAGAAAAAAGGGAAGAAAATCTGTAAAAAAAATCACCATACCTGAAAGACTGAAGCTTCCATCGTCACTACCCAAACTGAAACAAAATGAAAAATAGAATATTCAGCGATATTAAATTATTACAATTCTATAACTTCTAAAACAAAGTATAACTATGAGAGTCATTCAAATGTAAATTGGAATTTATTGACATAGCTTTATTCATATTAAGAAGGCCATACACATGAATCCAGGACTTTTGTTGGACTAGAGTGCAAATAAAGATTCCTGTGCATTCTTTTGGTTATATACATAAGATACAAGTGTCGGCTATTACCTCACAGTATGCTGGTATGAAGCAATGTTAAATAATAACAACAGTCACTTACAAAGAACATGGTGTTCACTGTAGTAAATGTATATGTCGAAAAACATGTTGTAATGAAATTTCTTGTAAATGAAGGAATAAAACCCAGTGAGATTTATTCACAACTCCTTGTACAGTGTGGTGATGAGTTTTAAAGAAGGCTGTACATCAGTGAGTGACAATGCCAGACAAGGTGGTTCGGAGCAACCAAAATTATAACCTGTTTTTTTGGGATAAAAATGTCATCATTCTTCTAAATTTTCTACCACATTTAATCAATGTTAACAGTGAGTACTACCGCAAGTTCTTTAAGATGTGCACAGAGCTCTCAAGAAAAAACTGCCTGGTATAACCACTAAAGGCGTTCTGTTTCTCCAGGATAATGCACAACCAAATACAGCCCATGCATGCAACAATATTTTGGCTGGCAGTTATTTCAACACCCCTGTTCAGTCCGGACCTCGCTCCCACCAATTTTTGCCCTTGAAATTGTTCCAGGGAGGTCAGCATTTCAACAGAAATAAAGAGGTGAAGCAGTCAATTCTATCTTCATTTTGATGTAACTACAAATCTTTCTACACTGTGGGTATACAGGGACTAGTGAAACATTGGGACACATGTGTAAATGCAGAGAGGATTACATCAAGAAATAAAAATATTTTTACTACATAAATATTCTACACTTATTAAAAATGAATAGTCCCAGATTGACCTGAATGTCCCTCACAGATAAAAATACAAATAAATTACCTTATAAATCTATAAGTTCCTTTGAAAACAAATACATTTTTTCCATTCAGTTGGTACCTGATCACCTCATAAAAAAAAAAAAATATGGCTGGCCCCAATAACCAACTGCACACATAATGCTTGAATGTGGCACTATTTTTTAATCTTTTCCCTCCTAAAGTTTCTTTCAGCAAATCACATGGTGACAGGTCTGGATTGTATGGTAGGTGCTCAAGAGGTATCCCATTAATTTCATCTAATCTGAGCTACAGCCCTGTGTTGCCGTGGAGAAGGAGGACATTGTGCAAATTGGATGCTGCAGAGTTTGTTGCGAAAAACAGCCCTTGAGTCATCCAACTGGTAGTAGTATGCGACATTTACTTTCCCATTCCCATTCATGCAGGAAATCAATCAACAGCAAACCTTTAGAGTCACAAAATACAGCTGCCAGAACTTTTCCAGCTGACAAAATTTCTTATTATTATTTCTTATTATTATTATATTATTTCTTATTATTTCTCATTATTATTATTTCTTTTTTATTTTTATTTATTTCTTGGCTTTGATCCAGTGTCCTCTCTACACTTTTCCACCAATCAAAACTTGTTTTCTTGCTTCCCGGAGTGAAGTAGTGGACCCACATTTCATTACAAGTCACAATACGGTCCAAAAATGCCTCTCCTTCTTTCCCAAAGCAATTCAGAAGCTGTTGACAGATATCTTTCTGGACACTTCTCTGTACTTCAGTGAGAAGACATGGAACCCACCTTGCAGACACTTTTCTGAATCCAACAGTGTCTGATAACATTATATACACACTCCCAAAACTAATGCCCACCTCTGATGCAACTTCAGTACTGGTTATCTGGTGGTCACCTTCCACAAGATCACAAAACAGCCTGAATATTACCATCATTGATGTTGGTCCAAGGATGATATTCGCGACTTTCGATCTCCACTGCATCACAACCACTTCAAAATGTTTTGACCCAATTAAACACTTGAGTTTTTGACAGGGTATCATCATCTTTGAACTGTGCCTGGAATCACATCAAAAGAACAGAGAATTTGACAACTTTGTTGGTGAGAAATCAGATTATAATTCATTGTTCAATAGACGATAGGACCTCTTGCTCAGACATTTTACTACTGATGTGGGAACCCAATCTACAGGTATGACTGGCCCATTGATCCCCTCCACACATATCCAACTAACTACCTGCAAAGCCCCACCACATTCACTGCTCTTCCTCAGTCTGTGCAGCAAAATTCCAGTTTCTATTTAGATGGCCCTCATAAGATAATAATTTAATTCTAATAATCTGCTGTTAGCTTGTACTCTAGTGCATTTTTTTTTTTTTTAATAATAATTACCACTAATCAAACATAATTTAAGGTTTGCAATAAAATCAAACACATAACCTCACGTAACCTTTTTTTTTTCTTTTTTTACCCTCCTCCCCTTGGTCAGACCTACAATTAAGTATTGCTCAACCCAGGGGAGTATCTCTGCCTCAAATGGGGCCTCACCTCATTTAACTAACCTCAATTAACTAAGTAGAGTAACTATAACTTTGTTCTTATAGAACAAATCATAGCCTTAAATTATAAATAAAATATATTAACTGATATTAAGTTATCAAGCACAAAACTACAAAATTATACCTACTTTACATCTATAACACAAATGTTTATTTTAAATAAACATCTAGCTTGCCTAGAATTTATAGATGTCTAGATTACATTTATAATGTACATTAGTGTACAATGCAAAAAGTGCGTATATTATTTGTAACTAAAAAAACATAAGACTTAAAATTAGTGAAGTAATTCAGTGTTCAATAAAAGGTAAATTAAATTTTTTTAAACTGTTTCTATTAGATTTCAGTTTTTTGGAAAATTCAGACTCTTATTTAAATACCATTGCTGGATAAAAATATCATAAACAATATGAAACAGATTCTGTAGCTTTTATTCTAAAAAACTGACTTCAAAAGTTAAAAAAATCTACACAAACATTACCTTTATTAAAGCAACTAACTAAAATAAATAATTATTTATAGCATATCAATATTTTAATATTGATACAATTCAGATGGTTTATTGCACTTTATTTGAATCCAACTTAAATTATGGTACAGATATCAAAATGCAATATAATAAAATCTAGCTTGCATCAAACTCTGATAATTCAAAAAAAAGTTCTTCATATCACAGACAAGTTAGATTATAGATTCTCATAAGAGTACCTTTAGATCAAAACTTCAACAATACCTAACAAACATGTTTTTAAACCTATGTTCTTTACAAAATTATTAAATTTAAGCAAAATAGCAAAAATACATAACGAAGATAATTTAAAAAATAATTAATACCATCTATTTAACTACTGATTGCATCTGTTTGCAAAGTACATTTTAAGAACCATTTTTTAAACTTATTTACAACTGTTAACCCACTACAATATATACATTTTTAATTATTAATTAACTGGTATGAGGAATCGCTGGCCCATCTCACTATAAAAATTTCAAAAATCCTACTGAATGAAATTCTATCAGTACCCTAAGCTTCCAATTAGTTAGATCAATCATTATTTGCACTGCTGCAGTGGACTGCTTTTATGGTACAACCATTTGTTTTACACTCTTCTCTGAAGAACTGAATTTAAGGTAGGCAATATTTTTTGTATTCTTTTTTTTACTTGATGATATCATCACAAGCTTGAAGCTTGCGGGTGGGAAATGAAAATGGAATTTTAAAGTGTATGAAAAATGCCATATCTGACTGGGATTCAAACCCGGGATCTCGAGATGAAAGGCCAAGACTAACACTCTGCCACGGAGATCGACTTCTATCCACACTTCAAAAATAGGGTGTTTACAGGAAAGTTATAAAAAATATGGTAACCATGTCTACTTTTTTTTATATTTTTTTTAATTTGAAGAAACAATATTTACTGTCATATAATTCAAAATAGTGTCTATTTTTTAACCATAAAAAAATGTTAGCAGTAAAAAATCTTCCTCTTTTTCACTTTCTACAAAAATGTTCACCGTACAACATTTTCTTTTTTTAGTCTTTCAACATTCTCAAGTATTTAAAAAACTAGTTTAGCTGCTAAAATATCTACATATATGTAGACATATATGTCTACAAATTTTTGATCTGTATGCATTTATTTCTTAACATAGACAGATTTCATGCTAGATACTACAAGCCAGATTAAAAGACATTCTAGTGTTATATTGCTCTACTAAAACACACTATCAAAAAAATTAAACATTCTTTTAAAAACATGATTTAGTAAAATAATGATACTTCTTTTCAAAACTCATTATTTTACAATTTAACAAATTCGCTGCAGATAACACAATTGTGCACTGGTGACGATAAATTGCATTGTGATATATGGATGACTCACTTGTGAGTAATCCACACACTTTTTTCCAGGCATGTTACATCATCCATATCAATTCGCTTCATGAATTTATAGCACATCATCATTTGTCGGAAAGTGAAAGAGACAGATTAATTAATTCTGATTAATCTTCAGAAGCTTACACTAATGATGATCAGTATCTTTCCAGCAGAAGTGCTTCAAGTAGCAGTGAGTCTGAAAGAAACACTTTAGGACCTTGTTCTTCTATAGAAATGAGTGTTGATGCTCCGAATTCCAAATCATGTTTTGGTGCAACTGATACTTTTAAAAACTTTTCTGTTTTCTTTTCCCATTGGAGTACAAGTTCTAATATTAGGCAATAATAAACCCATTGATTATTTCAATATATTGGTGGATGAAGTGATTTTAGAATCCACTGTCAAGGAAACCAACTGCTACGATGTAGAAGTTTTTTGTCTGAGAACATCACAGAAAATTCCAATACAACTCAATGGAGAAATCTAATTATTTCTGAACTGAAAACATGTAAGGGTAGACTTTTTCATATGGGTAATTTGACATTCTTATAAGAATGCCAAAGATGCAAGATTACTAGCACAAAGAAAAATTATTCAAAACTTGTTTTGGGAGAGTATATGTCACGTGATAATTTCATAAATTTTTTGTTGCCTTCATTTTGTAAAAAATGGTCTGAAGTGGCCAAATATTGTTCATGTAAAAAATGGCTATTGAAAGACCTCTCATTGACTATTTTAATAACCAATAGTTATGTACATACAACCCAAGTAGAGAACTTTCTCTCGATGAAGCTATGGTGCTTGGAGGTCAGCTTGTTTTTAGACAATATATTTAAAACAACCGCCATAAGTATGGTATAAAACTTTATTTGTTATGTGAACCAAACATTAAAACTTTATTTGTTATGTGAATTCACTGTTATGTTAACACTGAAATTTTCTGTGTATGCTGGGGCACTTGATCCACTAGGAGTAAAAAGCAAGCAGAAACAATAGTCATAAACCCTTTTGTTAGAAAGACTTGGAAGAGATCATGCTGTTTACACGGATAATTTTTATAATACCATAAAAATAAACAAAAAACTTTTTGATAATAAAACTTATGTGAATGGGACTCTTCTTATAGAAAGGAAAGGTAAGGACTGACAGAGAAAAAGCTACAAAAGGGAGAAATCTTTATAAAGTACAACAAAGGAATAACGGTATGAAAGTGTAGTGACAAGCAAAATGTTTTGTATCTTTAAAGCCAATATGAAAATATAATAGAAACGAGGCGAAGAAAAGGAAAAGGCCCTTACCAATAATAAAATAGAATGATTATATATCTAGCATTGACAGACTAGATCAACAGTTACTATCCTTATGAAAGAAAAACTTTAAGATGGTATAAAAGATTTTCATACATATCCTTGAAACGTATGTCCTGAATTCTCCTTTACAATTATAAAGTTGATGGGAAAACGACTTTTTTTGACTTCAGACTCTCCACCATCAAAAGTCTTTTAATACCACCAAATCAAAGGAGAACATCATTACCAAAACATCCACAATGTGATCACTTGCCAACAAAGTTACTAACTGTCATAATAATAATGGGCTAAGGAAACGATGCGTCATATGTTATCGAAACAGAAAGCGCAGAAACACTATTTATCAATGTGAGGCTTGTCCAGCTAAACCAGCATTATGTCTTAACAAGTGTTTTAAATTATATCAAAATAAAAAATACAAAAAAAAAAAAAAAACAAGAAAGAAACAGTGTAAATAAGAGAGTTGAGTAAATATAAATTTTTTTTTTTTAATAGTTAAGGAATTTGTTGACTAATGAAGAAATGTTTACTGTAAAATATCAGCAATTATCATTTTTTATAATCTTACTATCTAAATTTAATCACAGATATATTTTTATTAATAGATTGTAATATATGTAGAAGGGATTTAAAAATTTTAATAAATTTTTTCCATTTCAATTACAGTATTTTCTAGACACACAAAAAGAAAAAATTTGTATTAGCAGTAGAGTAATAACCAGGTATGATTCCCAGTAGCAAACATGTTAACAAGCAAAGTTGTTTTTACTATTTTTAAATTTAGTTTTTAGATTCTCCAATAATATATGTAAATAAATTCTGCAGAAAATAAATAACATGCATCTTCAGTTTGAGAGATATTAGTAGAATACATCTTATTTTATATAGGAACACATGATTAACAATTTATTATTCACTCTAAAAATTAATTTTTTTGAAAGTTTTTTATCCAATAATAGTAAGCAATCAAACCTATAATTACTAATATACGTAGACTGAGAATCAGATTCTTTTCCTGAACTTTTATTTTCCTTCTTGGTACAGGTAGAATCATCTATACATTCTCCCAAAGCAGAATCTAATGGCTGTGTCCCATCTGAATCTATAAGTATTACAGTATTAGCATTAGCTATTTCTTCAGCAGTTAAATCATTATTTGGTTGTTTGTCCATATTTTGGACAGAAAATCTACAACAAAATAAGCAACAACATGTTAATAATAATGAATATATTCACATTATAATGTGAAAGTTACACAAAGTAAAGTATACTAAAATTTTCTAAGAAAAAAACAACTAAGTTAAATTTGTAATTGTTACTTTTAAAAAAGTAATAGTCTTAAAGAAGGGGCAGAAATGGGATTTTACTTTTTCTTACACCATAAAATTTATAAATACCTCAGTTTAAATCCATCTTGCAACTTTATTTTTATGTTTAAAAATCTGTTTCTTTGTTAGAGTCTTTGTCAATGTTCACAGCTTCAGCTATCAGTCAGAACTGGAGTCAGTTCTGGAGGTCACTTTGCGAAGAGATAGACCATGATGTGTGGGGGGACGGCTTCCAGATCGTAATGGGGCATTACGGATGCCATCTCCCGACGCTTACCGCTGCACAAGTGCAAGAATTAGTGCTTTATTACCGAGAGTGGCTGATCCCACTCGGGAAGAGACTGTTGCCAATATGTTGCCTCTGTTTCAGTAACATGAGTTACTACCTATAGCAAAGGTGATGAAGTTTCATATATGTCCGGGCCGGATGGGATCCCTGTCGGGGTGGTTAAAATCATTGTCAGGGTCATTCCCATTACGGTCCTTCATACTATGAATCATATACTTGTAAGTGATTGTGTACAGAGACGTAGAAACTTTCGAGACTTGTTTTCATTAAGTGTGCGGGCCTTGAGAATATGTCAGCTTTTAGACCGTTGTGTCTAGCAAACAGCTTTGCTATGCTTTTTGAAAAGTTATGTTCACAAGGTTACATCAAGAGTTAGATGTCATGGGTGGCCTGAGCGAGAGGTAATTTGGTTTTAAGTCGGGTCACTCCACTATTGATTCTGCAATTTCATCATGCGCAAGGCAGAGTAAGCGGCAAATGGGACAAGGCAGTCCAGAAGCATACACGCTATTATTTTACTGGATATACAAAATGCATTTAATGCTGTTACCTGGGTGTCAATATTCATGGCGCTTGAGAACAAAGGAGTAACTTGCCATATATTCACAGGACACTACACCGATATCTACAATACAGGAAAATTTTTTATGAGCTCGGCGACCAGAAGATGTTTTACGATGTTTAATTGGGGGCTTCCGTAGGGCTCGGTCAAAGGGCCCACCTGTGGAACCTAGTATATGAAGGTGTACTAGATTAAAGGTATCACTGCGATGCCTTTGCAGATGACTTGGTCCTTGTTGCCAAGATCAAGGTTGAAATAATGGTGAGAACAAATTGGGCGATTGTCATAAATGAGTGGCTCACAAACTAATGACTGTCTGGCTCCGCTCAAGACAAAAGCTCTGGTTATGGCAGGCAGAAGACGGTTGGAACTGATTCATTTCAGTTAACAGGAATGAGGTTTATCTGGAGAAGGAGGTTAAATATTTAGGCTTCTGGCCTGATCGGCGTCATTCCTTCTTGGCTCACATTGGTCACGTTGCGAGGCAAGCTGAGAGAACCGTTAAGGACCTTAGCAAGCTTCTGTGGAATATTGGTAGATCCAGATCCTCAAAGCGTAGACTGTATGCCCGTGTGGTACATTCGGTTATGCTGTGTGGTATTCCTTAGGCATAAGACCCTGGCTGCAGCGAGAAATTGGTGTATATTGGAGTTCATATAGAGGCATATAGGCATATATGTGAATCATTTTGGCCTCAAGTCAGTTTGAGCTGAGGCAGCCTTCCTTCTGGTTGGCACGCTTTGTGCTGATGGGTTTCGGAAATGATACACGGGGACTCCCCGTGCATCATTTCCGAAGTAACGGTGAGGGGATGTTTAGTCGGTATGGCCACAGGCACATATACACACTTAAAAAACCTCTTGCAGAACCTGTTACAAGGTCGAAAAAACAAAACTATGATTAAAATATTTCATCACTATCACACTGCTATGTAGGCTACAACATAAAACTACAGCCTCCAAGGTGACTGCACGGAAATATCCAATACGTATTTCATCTCAGTAAACCTTGCTTCTGGTATTGGTATGGTAATATATATATATATATATATATATATAATGTTCTAGAGGTTAACGTTACTAGCATTACAAGGGTTATGCGTTGCTTATTAATTATGTGTTAATCTAACATAGCTTAAGGCCCATACATGTGGCAGAGATGCCACATGTATAAATGTGGCATATCACAGCCTTATTTAAGTTCTGTATAAGTGTTACAATCATTGGGACCAATGGTAGTCACCCATTGGTCCCCAATGTAATGGGATCCATGATACACGGATCTTGTGGTACGCTGACAAGGCATACTACTATGCCCATATACCCAGGCATTACGTCTTAAGATATATTACCATTAGCTGATGTACAACCCAGTGGTACACTGGGTTATTAGTGTGACCTATGAGTACTCTTCTATAACAGCATTAGATAAGAGTACTCATAACAGCATTATATAAGAAGTTATACCATTTACTTACCTATGGGTAAGTAAAAAGGGTGTGGATATACTAATAGGGCATAACTAACCACATAGCAAAATATGTATGCTGCCGCATATATATATACTTTCTAAAATCTGAACACTCTAATTTTAAAACAATTATGTACAATTACATAATTGAAGAATGAATAAACAGTTAACACTAAAATTTTGAAAAATTGTATAACATAACTTTTCTTACAATACATAAGCAGTAATAATATAATTCAAACTTAGCAATTGTAAAACTAAGTTTCCAGCTATAAGCTAAGTTTAAAGTAATAAGTACTTTTTACTATTTCACACTATTTTATTTATATAAAAAAATTGAAATGTTTTAATATATCTTTTGCAATAAATGATTTTTTTTTTAAATTTAAAAAGAAAAGCCAAACAAGGTAAATTAAATTCATAAAAAATGTAAAATACAACATATTAGTCCAAGTTTCACACCATAGAGGCTGCGTTCCAAAAAAATTAAACACTTTTTCCAATTTCCTTACACCTGAATATGTCAGTATGTTAAATACCAACCAAACTATTTTTTTGTATGATTTTAATGATGTTTGAACCAAATTTTTTTTTTTTTTTTATGTAATTCTTACTACTTCCACCTTCAACATACATCTATACTCTTCTAATTTCGGTGCATTATATTATTTTTTCATAATAGTAAAGTGACCATAATTTTTTATAATGAAATTTCATCACCAGTATTTACTATTAGGTATTTATTTTTCGATTAGATTTCTCTTTCATGAAGTATCACTGGGAGAGATAACTATTAGAGATAATTATAATTAATATTTCTTCAAATTATTTTTGGTTTCAGCTTAAAACACACAGATAGTAGCAATGCTTAATATCCTAATTTTTTGTTCAATGGATAGTAACTGCTCCGACATCTTTCTATGTATTATTTTATTGGTTCTTCTCTCAATAGAAAATGAAAAACCATGTTGATAGATTACATTTTTTATTACTCATTTCTGATCAAACATAAATACAATTACACAATGATTTCAATTTCAGATAATTTAATAGTAAAAAAATTCTGAAATTTGGAATAATTCTTCTTAACATAATCACTTTTAGGTCTTCTACCATTATGGATCTTTAAAATATCTCTAAAATGTAAGTAAGCTATGCTTACTGTAAATATGGTTTTATTGAAAATAATTTTTTTTTCAAATTAACTGTTGATGTTAACAGCATGCAGAAAAATATGTTCAGCAACATTTGACTTTTTTTCAAAAGATGTTTGCCATTCAACAGCTACAGGAAATGCTTTATTAAATGTGATTTCAGATTTTGGACACTTAATACTAATTTTACAATTCCACATGTTAAAATTATTAAAATTCCTCAATTCCAAATGTTGAAGTAGTAATGGAATTCCCAGGATTGAAACATTTAATCTAAAATTATGACTGTTTTATTTATAAATATTTTTAGTAGCGTGATTGAGATCAACATAAATCTAAAACCTAAGTAAACTTAGAACTACCAAACAAGAAATTTGCTAGCTCAATATCTATTCTATATAAATACAAAAATTAGATTTAAAAAATATATATTTATTGAAATTACAGAATTGAGACTGTTAGGAGGCATTGAATATCTATTTTAATCAAAATTATTTTGAGTTTATAATAAAATCAACACTCCAAAAGATGGACTAATTATGGTAATCCACTTAGTCTGTTTTTAGCTGCTTACATTTTTATGAATGATTTAAAAAACAAAATTTGTGCCCATACTTTCTTTTAATATTTCAAGTTTTGATATAAATATTAAGATATTTTTGGCTGTTTTACAGATAGTTTGAAACAAATAGGAATATTCTTGAATCTTATTAATACATTACACAAAAACATACAGCTTTTACTTTGGAAGTGGACAAAATAATTCTGTTGTAGTTTTAAATATTACTAAAATCAATAACAAACGATTTCAGCATACATTACAAACCCTCAGACTAATACTGTCATTCATAGTACACCATTACATCCATTTGCACATACATCAGCAGTTTTTAATAGTTATTTATAAATTGTTAAATATTCTGATGTCAGATGATAACTTTGAGAAAAAACTTAATATTATACGATAAATAGCTGTAAATAATAGTTACCATACAAGTTTAATTGATCAACTCCATACAATATATTACGCAAAATTGCAATTAGCAAAGTTTTCCTTCTTTACGTAATTAATTTCAACAAAAGAAATTTCATACATTCACTTACATACAAAAAACCTATACAGAAAATTAGTAAAAATTTTTCAGAAACTGAGTTTTTGATATTCCTTTAAAAAGCAAATCTATTCCAAAGGTAAATTCATTAAAAATAGCTAAAGTAAAACTGATAAACTTAAAAAATCTAGAGTTTACAAACTGAACATGGTTCTTATGATAAAGTTTGTGATTGGACAGACTGGTAGATCTTTTGAAAAACATGTAGTCGCCACCAAGTAACAAGATGAAGTAGTGACAATTACTAACCAACATAAAAATATATAAAATAGCATTTCAATTTGATTTCAATTATTCATCAAATTTGTATCATTTTCTGTTACTTTTGTTCAACTTAATTAGTTCATACAATTGAGACGAAAATGGAATATGTTTCTGACAAATCCTAATAAAGGTAACAATTTTTATATGGATTTGAATACTAGATCGTGGATACCGGTGTTCTTTGGTGGTTGGGTTTCAATTAACCACA
>JAAAKQ030506374.1:0-20051 GCA_010016005.3 Zanna intricata | reverse complement strand
CAGATAGATTACATCATGGTTAAACAAAGATTTAGAAATCAACTCCTCGATTGCAAAGCATATCCTGGAGCAGACATATGATACGACATGAGACATGTGGATACGATTAATACCACATAATTTTTTATTTCATTTTGGGTAACAATATTACAGTAAAAGAGAATAAGTCCGATATAATAACGCGAAAACGTAATTGACCATCTCCAAAGAAAAAAGGCAATGGACAATTTTAACGCATTTCTCCTGTGTGGAATATTACTAGTATTAATTACAATGTGGCCTACAATTTTCTATATATATATATATATACAGATATGGCTTCTTTTTTTTTTTTGAAAGAAAATAAGCTCTGTAAAAATAATAGCAGCTAATTTCTTAAATGTATACTTAATTACTTAATTTTTAACATATATTTTATTACTAAAAGAAAAATAATAAATTGATTATTAAGACACCGGATTGGTCTAATGATTAAACACGTCATCGCAAATCAGCTGATTCTGAAATCAAAGAATTCTAAGGTTCAAATCCTAGTAAAGGCAGTAATACGGATTTCCGGAGTACCGGTGTTCTTTGGTGGTTGGTTTTCAATTACCACACATCTGAGGAATGGTCGATCTGAGACTGTACAAGACTACCCTTCATTTACATTCGTACATATTGTCCTCATTCATCCCCTTAAGTAATACCTTGAGGTTGCTCCGGAGGCTAAACAGAAAAAATAATTACTTATTAGATCATTAATTAATTAAATTGTTTCTTTTTTTATGAAAGAAAGGTCATCAACAGCTTTGGTCATTAGCCAGATGGAAATTGGCAACGTATGAAAAGATGCCATGCCTGATCGGGATTCGAACCCGGGTGCACCACACGAAATGCCGATATGCTACTTAATTAGCCACGGAGGTCGAAAAATAATTACTGGTAATATGATTAAATATTTATTGTTCGTAATTTTTTTTTTTTAATTCTGATTAATTATTATTACACTGGTTTATTTGCAATGCATATTGAAATGTATTCAGTTATAGAATAGCTGCTTAATAATTTAATTTATTTTTCAATATATAAGTACAGTAGCCGCCACGTAACGGCTGATGATCAGCCCCCAGATCACTACTATACTATTGTTTTCTGAAACATTGGCGCACCATGTTTATTCATCTCTTAGTAGCATAAACATATGCATGATACGATAGGTATAGTAGGCGACGTGTTGCTGTGAGCATAGGCAGACGACTGGCTTACTGCGCTATTAACTACCCTGAAAATATCTTGACAACTCTGACAATGTACTGCATACTATGTAAGTATACGGAACTATACAAAATGTTTTCGTAAAGTTAGATGACTATCTAACTGTTCCACTCGTCTGATTTACCTAACTGGCTAGCACGCCGGCCTCCTTGGCGCGAGTGGTAGAGTCTCGGCCTTTCATCCGGAGGTCCCGGATTCGAATCTCGATCAGGCATGGCATTTTCACACATGCTACAAATCATTAATCTCTATCCTCTGAAGAAATACCTAACGGTTGTCCCGAAGGTAGAAAAATTAAAATTTTTCCATTCGTCTTATCTACCTAACTCTCGCACGCAATATGCAGAGCTATATGCCGTCCGGTATAATAATCGTCGCCTTTCCAAGCTCGCAGTTACTTGGCTGTGAATGTAATGTTTTACTGAATAATTATATCAGAGTAATATGCTCTGTCCGTATAGTCAGCTGTTATTCAATATAAAACATGCTTAATATTTTTAATTAGACTTCAGCTGTGACGGAAACTATATAGTGCAAGGAATTCGCGTATATTAAAAAAAATAATAATAATAATGAAATTGAAAAAATTTATTAACTTATTTTCAGTAAGTAGAGAAAATATTATTATTGATACGATATAGTAATTGAAAACAAGTTTTTTAATTTGTGATGAAATGTTTATCTTAATGAAATAACAAAGATCAAACATCTTCACCTTTATTAAAGTTAAGAGAATTTTATGCATATCTTGGCAGAATGTGTATTTTTTTTAGTTTTTGCACACTAAACAACAATTTCTTTTTTGTTAGTTAGTAAAATTAACTAACAAAACAGTTAAAGTTAAAACTTAGTTGTAGTAGTTGTACACTACTACGTCGGAATTAGACAAGTTACAATGTATATCTTCTATGGGTATGGCTATACCCATAGTATAGGGTCTATATACTAGGTTAAGAGAGTCAGTTTTTCCCAGTGATAAGCCGTGTAAATTATCTAACCCTTGCTTTTTTAGTTGACTTAACCTACTTACAATATTTATATTTAGATAGTTTAACTTTTTGTAGATTTCATAAGAAAGCTACGTATTGTATTTTTTTTTTTTTGTTTGTTTAACCTTCGGAACCACCCTTAAGGTATATTATCAGATAATGAGATGAATGAAATGTAACGTGTGTGAAAAACACCATGCCTGACCGGGATTAAAACCCGGCACCTTTGGATTATAGGCCAAGACGCTACCACTCGCGCCAAAGAGGCCGGCGCCAAGGAGGTGGCCGGCCGGGCGCGAAAGAGCTGGCGCCTCGGCCACCTACACGTTTCACATCCCCCACACCAAAAATCACTGTCAGTTCAAAAATATATATATATATATATATATATATTTCAGTTTATTTTGTTCGCGTTAACTGCCGTAATTTTGCGCTAATCACTTTCAAACTGATATATAAAATATAATGACTCTAAATCTCGGTTGAGTTCGTTAATGGGAAAAATCGGATCGTCGGAGTGGAAATCCTTTCCGGCATGCCGAAAGGGGATTTTTTTTTTAATTGTGATTTATAGTAATTTATATTTTATATTAAGTAAAGAGTTTAATCAGGTTTTTGAAAATGCAAAATTGCATAGACAAATTTTTTAGTGTATAAAAAATGCTGAGTCGACTAGGCTAGGAAGTAGATATTTACCGGCCTTTTGATTGAAAAGCCGAGATTCTAAACTACTCAACTAGCGAGGTCGATATTTGAGTCCGAGTATAGAGAAATCACTTCTACACTCGGAATGAACGTGATTGCGCTTAACCTGGAGTAACTGTGGATAATAGTAAAATAAAAAAACTTGTGGAGGTAATGCTCATTGCGTCCAGTAATCTACTGCAGAGTATCAATCTAATAAATTAGATGTAAAGAACAAATCTTTACTTTTCTAAAAATTTCCTCAAATTCACGCTCATCTTCTCAGTTGTTCGCATCATTTCCCTGTTATTCGATGTTCTGTTGTTGATAATTTAACCCGTGATTTCTCAACTAATCGTCCTTTTGAAACAAACATTACATCAGCGCCATTCCTCCAAAACGTTTTTAAATACGAGTGTAATCAAAAATTATAAATCATATAATTTTATATGATATTATTTTAAAGATAATTAGTTTTAATGAGAATTTTTTTCTTTATAATTTTGATGTGTTTTTTCTTATTCATACAAAAAAATAAATTCATTTATAATACTCGTACGTATAAATGTTGTTTTTTGAAAATTAGGCAAAAATATAATTAAGTATGAATTAAATTACATAAAAATGTTTGTATTTACCCTTTGCAATATTGTAGGTGTACACGTATTTGTATATTAACTGAAGTAATGCGTGTGTCTGTTTTTTCCTCAAATTATATCGTAATATTTGTTTTAAGGAATTCGAAATCGGGTTGTACTGCTTATACTAGATGAATCGGCAGAAGACTTTTAATAGGCAATGAGTACAACAAAGAAACGAACAATAACTACACATTAATGATATTTTAAATTACAAGAGTAGCTGTTTACAGCAATAGAGATTTACTCATATTTAAAGGAAAATATGCTGAACTATGACATTTCTCAATTCATTTTACTCCGGCCGGCCTCCGTGGCCGAGTGGTAGCTTCTCGGTCTTTCATCCGGAGGTCCCGGGTTCGAATTTCGGTCAGGCATGGCATTTTTCACACAAGCTACAATTCATTCATCTCATACTCTGAAGATATACCTTAACGGTGGTTCCGGAGGTTAAACAATAAAATAAAAAATTTTTTTAAA
Organism: Zanna intricata; assembly: GCA_010016005.3. Lineage (NCBI taxonomy): Eukaryota > Metazoa > Arthropoda > Insecta > Hemiptera > Fulgoridae > Zanna > Zanna intricata. The sequence goes on along the minus strand of JAAAKQ030506374.1, from coordinate 16,003 downwards.
AATTAATTTTGCTGCAGATGTTGTCTGCATTACGTTGTTACATTAGTACTACTGATAATATGAATTCTTTACTTCAAATACGCCTATTTATTTCTCTTACGTCGAATATTTTTAATTTAATTTTTTTGTTTAAATAGAATATCATATTACGATTGATTACCACAACTTTTGGAGTTGTAACTAAGAAATATTAAATCCGACATGGAAATTGTGGTAATACATATATTTAAGCCAAATTTTTCATCATATATATGTGTAAGTATTATTCAGATTCTTAATTAAACTATTATTAATCACTGTAATCTTCATCAGATGTTTATCTGGGCCGACAGGTTTCTTGTATCATGTTCATTTTCATTCTTATCTACTTTTAGATAACCTTTGAGTTCCTATGCTTCTCATTTCCTTTACCACCTACAATCACAATTGTTTATGACCAATGTCTCATCGACCTTCTACTAATCTTTCAAAATGCGTTTTAATTAAACCTACTCCAATTTTTACAATATCATAACCTTTTCTACTTTAAATTCTAAGCATCATTATTTTTCACTCATATCATTTCATTATCAATCTGTGAGAATCCATTTATTTTTTTTAAATCTACTTTATGACTACATTTTGAATGCCTATTATCTTCTTTTATTTTATCCATATTCTCCATCAAGAATGTAGATATAATTTAAAGTTACACTTTTAAGTCTTGTAATAATAAGTTAATTACCTCTTAATTTATATTTGTTGTCATTGAGATAATAACCGGTGCTTTCGGAAAGTCGCTATGCAGTATGCTTCAGAATTATGTGGTGTATTCTGTTCTTTGGCGTTAGGTTGACTGTCCTGTGGTTTCGTTGGGCGTTATTCATTAATAAACCAAGACGTCAGTTTTTAGATTTGATTGATTGTGCTTCGTTTCGTCTATCGTAATCAATGCCTTCGGTAGAGGAACGCATTTCTTCCTTGAACACGTCTTCCTTGAAAATAATAAGTATATTGATTTAACGAAGCTCAAATGTTCTTAAAAATTTTCAAATACTCCTGTTCCTCATTCCAATGTATCTCAAACTCCTATCAAAACATTCAGGACAACAGGCTCTATTGAAGACGCTGATAGAAGTGGAAGATCACTTAAACTAAACGAACAGAAGGTGTTTGATATTTCGAATGCTGTGGCCGAAAGTCCATTATAGTCAATGCTGATGTTACTACAGCAACAAGTTATTCGACTTGCTGCCGTACATAAAGCTGTAAGAAAAGGACTGAAAATTTTCTCCTACCTACAAAGTAATGTGTGTTCAAGAACAGAAAACCTTCAGATCATGCCAAAAGACTAAATTGTTGTCAATGGTTTAAACAATTTATTGACCAAAATTTTCTTATATTAATAGACATTTCGCCATTTCGAGGCATTATGACACTGCACTGCAAACTAAAGACAGCAATAAGACTGAACAAAATTAATTCATTCCTAAATACAAACAGCACAACTTTGTTTTCAGCTATATGTTTTGACTTGCACAGACATGCTTAATTTTGTCCATGAAGGCTCACTCTTCCATGTTAGATATGACGTCATAATATGTGACTATATGATATGATTTATTTCTTTGTCTACTATTGTTTATTTATAGCTTACAAATTATGTTAACAAACTTAGAAAATAAAAAATGAGCTAACGAAATGAAATATAGGACCTTAAAATGTTAACTGTATGTTGAAAAATTTTTTTAAAAATTCTTAAATTAAAATTAAAAAAGTTTTTTTCAAAAATAGTAGGTGATAGAAAGATTCTGGTTCATATTTTTTTTTCAGTATCAAAAAACAAATTAAATCATCTATCGCATGTTAGAAAACAAAAATTATGTTTATCAGTATTATTAGATTAAAGATTATGAATTTATAAGATATGATAATACGGTACGGTATTTAACATGAAGTAACAATGAACTAATTATTATGACAGATTTTTTCAATTTTAACATATCTATATTTTATAGTAATTTTGATTTGAATAAAAATATTTCACATATTCTTCTTAGTGGTAAGGGTTCAAAAAAAACACACTGGTTATATTAAACAAGTAACATACGGATTCTAAACATAAAAATAATTCACAATTTACGACTGATGTTGATTCATCGATCAATCATTAAATGTCTTGACATTTTTCACCGATAGCATCTGGTATAACTACGGTATAAAAGCCACGGAAAACAAAAAAAACCTTCACAACTTTTTTTTTTTTTTATTGGAATGAATTAAATTTAAAATACTGTGATCAATTTATCTTGATTCACTTTAATACTTTGTATGGCTTTTAAGTTATTTATCCATAGTTGAAAGCGGATAGGATCAAATAAAAAATTTTTATTCCCTGATTATTGATGTACATATAAAAATGTTTTATCAAGATTATACAAGCTGCGAAGTTTGTTTCTTACAATAAACCAACTTAATTTCAAAGAACTAAATGATTTTTGTCACTAGGCTATAGAGTCTATCTGTTTGAACTTTGCCATCTATGGAAACCCAGGTTGTTAGACCCTTTGGCATTTTATCAGTGCAATAAATATTGTTTTATTTTTCAGTATGTTACGTCCAGAAATGTTTAAGAGTTTTTAATTTATTAATCTAAAATTTTAATTTTAAGGGGATACAATTTCCCAAATCCTTCTTTTAGTCCATTTATCAAATTCTTCGCCCCCCCCCCCCCCGGTCGACATTCAGAATCAAAAATTTTCTAGTGCCCCAACATTTTTAAACTTACCATCTGTTTAAAATAATAATTGCAATTGCTGATTTTAAGACACGCTCTTAAAAACAGAAATTACAATTATAGTTTTTAAATGTGGAATATCCTATTTCTGAGTTGAAACACAATTTAAACTTTAGTTTGAAATATCAGGAAAACATAATTTTTGCCTTTTTTTTAATCAGTTCTCGCTTTCCTAGACCGCCTGAACTCCCCCAATTTTCTGTGGGTCTTCTACCGCCCCTTGAAGATCTCCAGCGCCCACAAGGGGGCATTATCGCCCACTTTAAGAACGAATTTTTTAGTCCTTGATATCCTTCTTCAGTTCTTAGATTTAAGTATACTATTTTCTTTGAAAATGGTAGTGATGAACCAGAAAATTGCACTTTATTGTCTATTTCCATTAACAATATTAACGCTTATTTTCTCCTTCAGAATTTGAAAAAAGTTATTGTTTCTTGTTATGTAACTTAACATTCATTTTGTTGCTTTAAGTATTTATCTCCTATATTTTTTTTGCTTTTAAAGCATATAAAAGACTAGAGATTTAACAGGCAACATTCACATTACTTTTTCTGATAGAAATGATCTTCCTTATACGGTCAGTCCAAGCGTTAAACAGAATATAGATGTGACATGTAATGATGATCACATTTCTCGTCGAAAGTCACATTACTTGTGACGTTCCTTAATAAGCATATCAAAAAATACTATTTTTAAGAATGAAGATGTAATTTGTATGAATGACTTGAGCTACTACTCATTAGGTAGTTTTGCCGCCTCCGTAGCCGAGTGGTAGCGTCTCGGCTTTCCATCCGGAGGTCCCGGATTTGAATCCCGGTCAGGCATGGCATTTTTCACACACACGCTACAATTCGTTCATCTCATCCTCTAAAGATATAACCTAACGGTGGTTCCGGGGTAAAAAAAAAAAAAAAAATAGTTCCAGAAACAAAGTAAAACAAAAAGAGTTTCTATTGTAAGTAAAGTCAGTGTCGGATACATAATAAAGCCACAACTGTAGAATTAGAAGGATTATAAGTGATACAAATAACATCGATGATTATTTATCGAAGAAATTAGAATGGCTACACCGGATAGCGAAACGCTATTGTCGAAAAATTTATTGAATCATAAACTAAAAAGGAAATATCAAATGTCCAAGATCAACAACATTTTTAAAGAACAGATTTATGTAAGTTTTATTAAAAGGAAATTGAAATTTCGTGCTTCAAATTAAACAATGTATTATTTTCATTAATTAACTAATTTAAAATATAAAAAACTAGTTTTTTTTTTTTATTTTTGTGTGTAAAGCTTAAGTACAAATCAACAGAATAACGCATTTATTATTCGCAACTATATAAGCAGGGTTTTTATTTGAAATGAAACATGGATATACACATTCTTATTCAAATTTTAGCTCAGATCTCTTTTCAACAAATTATGAGCTGTAAAACAAAAGAATTAAAATAAAAACTAAACACATTTCAACATTAAACTACCGTGTTAAAAACTCACACAAATAAACTGAAAAACTAGAAATTTTATGAGTATAAAACGAATTTGTGAAATATACATTATTAAAGAATTAAGGAATTCTACATAGTTGAATTTTAAGTCAGAAAGATTTCTGCCTAGAAAACAGTATATTGAACCTGTTAGAAACACGTTTAAAATAAAATAAAAAAGTATAAATTACATTTATATATTACTAAAAGTTAAATTATAATAGAATTTGTTAATTAAATTTAAAATAAAAATTCTTTTCATACTTTAAATCAGATATCAATTAACAAAAGCAAAAAAAAAAGAAAAGTTACATAAGAGAAAAATACACTACCAGATGTAAGTAAATAAACTGAATCGCAGATATTGCATTATGTATTTAATCAGCTTGTAATTAATAAATGTACTGATGTTTCCATCTGAAAGTTATGTTTTTTCTTGGGAAAATCTAAAGGAAATATTAAATTATAGAAATACCAATAGATATTAAAATGTTTAAGGATTTTAAACTATTTAAAAGAAAATTTGTGTATCAGCGACCCTTACAAGAAATTTTCTGTACTCTAAGCATCACAAGTGTTTCCATCTATACTCTTAAATGGCAGGTAATGTAGCATTACTATATGTTTTTAGTTAACGGAAAATAACAATAAAAATTTTTAACAAATTATAAAAATGGAAATTAATATTCTCCAGGTTATAATATAGAATAAAACGGAGATGGACCTTATGAGAAATAAAATGTAAGTAATACATTTATGTAATAAATTAAATGGAAATAGAAAATGTATTTATGTATAACATAATAAGTTGTTCAAGGTTTCAGAAATATATCTCCCTGTTATTTATAATCCCAATCAGTCTAATAAATACTTAATAAAAAAACAAAAATGTAACTTTATATTTATATGCATGTACCTATATAATTACATGCATATGCACACATATGTAGATATATATATATATATATATATATATACGATGTATAAATAACCGATGTAAAATTTGAAAAAGATTTCATTTAATTATAACGAAAAAGTAGAAAATAAAAAAAAATTAAAGAGCTTTTCTTCTAAAAAGAAAATTAAAAAAAAAAACCAATTCGTACTAAAAAGTAAAAAAGTAATCTTATTTTCGAGAAAATTTACTTGAGTAATTTAGTTGATAAAAGTAAAAATTACTTGTCAAAAAAAAATTTTTATTTATTGCATAAAAAAAGAATATTATAATATACATAAAAAGAAAAGCGTGGGACGCTCTAATTATAAATTCGTTGTAGATGAGAGCGGTGCGCACTCATATTGTAATATGAGAGCATGGAGCGCCCACGCTCTCATATCAGTAAACGTACTTATATTAACAACTAAGATCCCCATAAACACTCATTATGTCATAAGTATTACCATCACTGAGTTTTATTAGTTGTCAAATTTATGGACCGCATGTGTCCAACACATTCAGTTCGCACCCGTTGTTGATGTTTATCAAATAATAGAAAATTCTCATGCACATATGAACACAGGAAGATAGACGAACAAATGAAAAATTAAACATAGACATAAATAAAAAGCTGATAAAATAAGCGAATATAGGTATAGTCAAAGCAAGAATACGGCATATAGTAATATTAAAACAACAGTAAAGAAGTAACAATAAATTAAAGAAAAAATAGTAACAGAAACAGATAAATTCAAAAGGTAAAAAGTACTGAAAAACCCCATGAAAATAGAATATCTTCAAGTAAGAGTATCGTAGTAGAGTATCTTCCTCACTAAGTTCCAGCACATGAACACATCTCAATCGCAAATGTCATCACAGTTGTGTAGCAGGTTCAAAGCAAGGGGTTTACGTGTCTATGTAATCTAACCATGTATTTAGAACTGATACCGTCAATATATCCTGAACATACGGGATCCTCAGTTATTTAATTATTTCAACATTTCTGACGAACCAGTCGGATTGGGTTACTTAACTCATTATCTTGTTCTGTAACCTATGGACCACCTTAATATTGCTGTTGTGCCTAGAGCTGAATCCTGTAAATCATTATCAGTTTTAAGAAGGTCTTCGTTAGAGAAATAAAATTGAGAATTCCTACTCATTTGCCAATATTTATAATATTGGCTAAATGATGTGGATGCCTTTTGTTATGTATCTGGTGAGTTTTCCGTAAAATCAAATAGAAAAAACATTATATCTTTAATTAAAAAAGCATATCATTTGTGCTTTCAGTGTAAAATTGGTGATCAGGATAAGACATGGGTTCCTCATATAGTAGCACTAATTGTTCTGCGTATTTAAGAGAATGTCTGAAAGGTACATCGAAGGCTTTGCCATTTGGTGTACCTGTGGTTTGACATGAACCTCAGGATCATGTAACCGATCGTTACTTATATTTAACAAGTGTGCCTGGAATTTCTAAAAAATCTAAATTTTACTGTGTAAAATATACTTCATTGCAATCAGACCTGTACCTCACAGTGAAATTATTCCGGTTTCTGATTTACCTGTGAATGTATGTTTCAAAAGCAACGATGAAGAATCAGGCAGTACTGAAGAAGACAACAATGATTTTGATTTTGAATTACCTTCCAATAAGCCACAACTTATATCATAAGGTGAATTAAATGACTTGGTTAGGGATTTAAATTTATCAAAAATTCAAACTGAACTGTTAGGATCAAGACTGCAAGGTTAGGATTTATTCAAATAAATACAAAAATTTCGAGCTTTCGTATCCGACAAAAAGAACTTTCTCAGTACTTAATGAAAACAATTTGATTTATCGCAAAAATATTGATGAGCTTATGTTGCACTTAGGACAAGTTCACAAACCTGAGGAGGACTCATCCTGACCTGACCTGACCTGAGATTCATCCAAGTATAGTTTAAAAGTGGAGTTACACAACGGTAACAAATATCCTTCGATACCGATCGTTTATAGTACTAATTTGAGACATACGATGAGATGAAAAATGATCTTGAAAAAATAAATTATAAAAACCATAACTGGAATATGTTTGGTGATTTGAAAGTTATAGCTATTTTGTTAATCATGCAATAGGTTATGTTAAGTACATGTGTTTTCTTTGCGTATGAGACAGTCGATCTAGGGATAAACTCTATGTTACCAAAGAGTGAAAGAAACGAGACAACTTAATTCCAAATGGGAAATGACCTCTTAGTTGAATCCAAAAAAAAAATTTTTATCCCCTCTCCATATCAAGCTAGGAATAGGACTAATGAAATTTTTTTTAAAAGCAATGAAGAAGGATAGTCCCGGATTTTTGAACTCAGGTAGAAATTTCCGAATGTAAGTGAAGGAAAAATTAAAAGATTATTTGTTGGTTCTCAAATAAGAGAGTTAGTTAAAGATGATGTATTTAACTCGATGTTAAGTAATATAGAAAGTGAAGCTTGGCTGTCATTTAAAGAAGTCTGCAAAAATTAACTCGGCAAACAAGAATCCGACATTTACTACGATATTGTTGATCAATTTCTTACTTCATACAGAGCTACCGGATGTAATATGTCTTTGAAAATACATTTCTCCATTCACTTCTGACCTCCGAGACGTAAGTAATGAACACTTGAATATTTCGACCAAGACATTACCGTGATGGAAAGCCGCTATAAAGGTATTACTGTTGGACATTAATTCGGGACGTGCATGAGAATTTTTATAAAAGAAAAGCATCATCGAAATCGTTCTAACACAGGTATGGCCATGCAAAATGATCAATTTTACAGATTTAACTACATTTTCCCTTAATAATTTTTGAAGCGTAATTTATTTAAAACCAAGGGTGGTAGAAAAGTTTTATTTACAGATCTATAATGTAGGGAAAAAAAGCAATTCAAGAAATGGTATCACACTTAGAAACATTAACAAATTTTTTTTGTCTATCAGTGTAATTTGCATAATTAAACTAATTATTGTAATTAAAATAATTAAAGAAATTTTTTCTTAAATCATTTCTAAGGAATCTTTTTTTTTTTTTTTAATATATTCCTTTTTTGTTTGAAGGTCAATTTAATTTATTTGATAAGTTAACATATCGCTAATTATATTGTTATTAATATTATTAAAAACTAATATATACTTCGTAATTACAATTATAAAAATATTTGCATTTACTCATTTGGTTGATTGTAAATATGATTTTAAGGTAAATTAATGCAAGATACTAAAAAATGATTAAAAAGAACAGGATGTTTTAAGGCATACTTTTATTTGATAAATTTATTTTAGTTATATTAATTTTTAACCTTCTTTTTTTTAATATTAATTGCATCCTTCATGATTTTAATCGTTAACCGAATGCGTGAAGTATGGCATACATTTGTATGCATATAAATTTATCTGAAATTTGTTTCTATGTATAATATGATTTACACAAGACGAACTAATTATTCATTTCAAATTTTACACATATTATCTACTACAGTATCAATTAATATATGACAATTAAATATATTTTAATGTGAATGAAAGGACTGCCCATAATTTTATAGTTAATACAGCTCGGCAGTCCAGCCTAATCTTGTAGAAACTTTCGAATTAATATCCGAACCACGCTTAATGTTAGAAAGGGTCCAGTATTATTTATAACTGCTCAAAAAAAAATGTTCTAAGCCAAGTTTTTATTATTACAAAAAACTAATAAATTACTTACACTTGAAACTATGTTATTCGAATAATAATAATAAGTAATATTATCAAAATTAACCATTAAAACATTGCCAGCAGTCATTTTTCTTCATAGATCTTTCACACTTTTTTTTAATATATGTTATAAAATTATCTTAATGCTGAAATACAGTGTTAAAATAAGATAGTTTCGTGTAAATCAATTTTTCAACCCTAAACCAAAATAACCCTTAAAAAAATAGCTACCATATTGAAACTAGCCAATGGTAAAATTTAGAAAGTATTCTGATCTCAAGGACATTTAGATCCTGTAATTTATTAATGTTATTGTTTAGGTTTTGTTATTATTTATCAAGTTACTGCAACAGATAAAAAAGAAAGAAATTAATAAATTTATAACTAAACTTCATTTCTTTCTACTTCTGTAACTGAAAAGTTCATAATAAAAGGATAAAATCTTCCTAAAATAAAAGCGTTTGCCTTTTGTTTTAAAAATGGATCCAAGACCTGTAGTATTAATACCTTTATAATGGCCAAAAATTTTAATCTATAAAATAAAAATCATGAAATAGGATATAATCAATATAAAAGGTTAATTAAAAAAACCAAACCAAAAATTAAGCAATTAGTAAAAATAATTCTTTGACTGATATAACCTTAATAATTTATTTTGTAATTTACATTCTACGAACTTGGAAAAAAAAAATAACAACACTAAAAATTTTTTATTTCTTCAAACCTTTTAATAAATATTTAACTTAACAAAATATTTGTATCCATTAAAGTCGTATAACTGAAAATAATCTTAAGAAAAGATTTTCGTGTATCATTCTACGCCTTCCCTTCCCTAACCTCCCACTTATAGAATAGAATTTATCATTTTTATCCGATATGTGTAATTTATATATATGAGACTTTTTGTGTCCTGTGTGAATTGTTGTGAAATTAAAGCAAAGAATTATGGTTGACATAATAAATATTATCTAAGACCATACTCCATCTTAATTATACTGAGGCAGACCTGTAATTGAGAAAGTCGTCTACCAACTATAAATTAATTAAAACATCTGTTCTGTTAAAATACGACAATATTGTAATTAACTGCATTTATACAATTAACTAAATAATCTTGTAAAGTAGATGAACGAGACTATGTTTTTCCTATGTCACTCCCTCTGTTTTCTGTTATGCCTCAAAAACCACCGTAAGGTATTACTTCAGAGGATGATATTATAATGTAAATGAAGGGTACTCTTGTACACTCTTAAGTCGACCAGTCTTAAGATGTGTGTTTAATTGAAATCCAACCACCAAAGAACACCGATATCCACGATCTAATATTTAAATAGTATAAATAACCGTTTTCTCTAGAATTTTAACTTTAGAACTCTAGACTTCAAAAAATCAACTGATTTGCGATGACTTAAGAGCCACTAGACCAGCTCGGTGGGCTTTCCCATGTCACTCGATTAATTCCTTGATTCATGATCAAAATATATAATGAAGTATAAACTTTGTTATAAAATAAAATAATCCCCACTAATAATAGCTAATAACTACTGATAGTAGCTAAAATGCTACTATATTTAAATAATTTATTACATTATAACAGTAGGTATGTGTCATTTTTGTTGATTATAATGTGCGTGAATATATACATTTTGTATTTATAAAGATATAATAAACTTTTCGTATTTCATTTAGAGCAAGTGACGAGTTGTTTGCATTGACTGGTAAAGCAGGTGGTCAATTCTTCCATCCGTGGTAGGCTACCTCAATTAGCTTGAGGCTACAATGCGATTATAATCTATTTAAGTACGTACATTCTTTGATTAGTGTATTATTCCTATTAGGCCCAGGGTCATACTTTTTCAAGTCGGTTAATAATTATAAATAACGAAGTGTCTAATTAAAATTTTTGCGAAAGCAAAAACTAAAGAAAAAATATATTTATCTAGATATGAGAAAAAATGGCATTCTAGCTTAAACTTAAGCTGGTAACTGAAATATGTAATTGATTCTTAAGAATCTTATCAGGACTAAGAAAACGGGTTGTAGAGATTGAAAATCTTTAAGATTTTAAAGATCTTTAAAAAAAAGGTTGTCCTCCATTCAGTGTCAGAATTAAAAGTTCAAGACTTTTCTACTTTTGAGCGATCAGAATTTTGGTACCAATTCTAATTAGACTGTACATAAATTACTCTTTACACTACACATATGATGGATGGATTTTTCTCCATTTCCATTTACCATGAAAATCTAACACAAGTTTCTGATGTAATTATCATCATGCTTTAGAAATAAAGCAATGTAATTTACTTATTCTGACTTTAAATAAGAAAAGTGTGGGTTATCACAATTATAGAAACATAATTATTTTGCAAAACGAGTAAAAATATTTAACTTTTAATATTCCATTTTTGTATTTCTCACTTGAATTTGATAAACTTTTTTACTTCTTTGTTCTTACAAGGAAGTATTGTAATCGCGAAAACATTGGTTTTCAGATTTCAATGGAAATATCCGTTTTGACCATCCCTGAATCCATTTTGACTAGTTTCGGGGTGACTGCCCATTCGATATTATGTACGTATCTCGCATAACTCAAAATGGAATGTTGAAATTTTGGATTTAGGACTGTTGTACCTTCTAGTTGTAGACCTCCCTTTTTGATTGCAATAAACTGGACCAAAAGTGTCTAAAAAAGCTCAAAATTCCAAAAATTTTGAATTTTGGACTTTTCATAACTGCAATATTAAGGCCTCATTGAGAGCTTTTCAACAATATATCATAAATGGTACTAATTTTCATTGGTTTCAGAGTTTAAGTCAAATAAAATTGTAATTAATGAAATATTTGGATCTTACAAGGAGGGCACATAGGTTCGAATCAGACTTCATTACTTTTTTAACTTTTTTTTAATTTTTTTTTTTATTTAAGTATTTTGATTTATTAACAATTATCAACTTCTGATTGTTTACATTATGTTTATATTAAATAATGTAATGTTTTATGTAATGTATATTAAAATATATAATGTTTAGATTAAATAATAATTCAATAATAGCAATAAAAAAAACAAAAAACTAATATGAAAAAATCAGAAGTTATTAATGAAATAAAGTTTATTTACTTTAAAAAAATCTGTCTGTGTCTCTCTCTCTCGCTCTCTCTCTCTCTCTCTGTGTGTGTGTGTGTGTGTATATATATATATATATATGTGTGTGTGTGTGTGTGTGTGTGGTGTGTGTGTGTGTGTAAATATATATATATATATACATAGGCTTTAAGGAAATAGGCTTTAAAGAAAGTCATGTGATGTCCACATCAGATTTGGTAAAACATCTAATTATTTAATATTAATTGAAAATTACAATTTAGAATCGTATTATTTTTATTTGTGCATTTGTCTACTTGGTAATAAATATCGCTATAAAATTTAGTAACCTTCTGCTGTTTTGTTGTTTTTTTTCTTCATTTTGTTGATGGTTATATCATAATAATTTAGAAAACATAATATTAAATAGATATAAGACTTATATTTATTTAAAGAGTAATAAAGAGACTTTTAATGTAACTTAATATTTCAGGTAAGATTCTTGAATTAATAATTGTATATATACTTGATGTTAATAAATATTAATATTTTAGCAATTGTGTAATAACAATATACTTTATTAAAGAATTACAGGTTCGTAATTCACTTTTAAATGAGTTTAAATAAAGTTTAATAAGTTTATATAAAACGCAGCAAAAATTGTGTATTGCAATTTAATAGGCGAACAAGGAATTTATGTGGTGTCGACATCAGATTTTTTTTCATTTCATGCAAAAGTAGAGAAATATGTATTTGTTTCATTAATGTACAAATATTTAAATAATTCGCAGACATGTAGTGGTTTTATAAGCCATTGTAGTTACAAACTACAAACAGCTATTTGCAGCTGTTTAATACTGGTTTGCCAGATCTAATTGAAATAAAAGGTTTTTGATTGTACGGATGATATTGATCAAAGTCTTTCAAAACTGGTAGAAAGCTTACTGTGTAAAGTATCATTGTAAAATAAATTTTTTTTTTCTATTAAAAAGCTTATAAAACTATTTATAATACATAATTTAGTCATACTTTTGAATCGGGGGTTATATTTCAGTATTATTCCAATTATTATTAAACTCAAGAGAGTACTTCCTTAAATTATGAATGGGAATAGGGTTTAAAGGGGTTTATAATAGAGTCCTTAGGAAGGGGGCTGGAGGAGAATACATGTCAATGAATGAATGAATGAGTGGGAGAGAATAGGGAATCAGCGGTTACTCATTGTACGTTGCAGAAGGCAAGAAGTGAAGTAGGCGCATTTCATATAACTTCTTCACCGCCGTAGTAGAGTAGGCGTATATACAAACCCGATACCAGAAGCTTTTGAACCGATATCTAAAGATACCCGGTAGGTGGGATCAGTAGATATGTTTGTAACTGTCACTACGACTGCAAGGGTAGACTAATAACAGTTTGGCGGATAGCCAGGGATCTCCCGCACCCCACGTCCGGTATAACCCTTGTAAACTCTCCCCTTTCCCTTGACAAACCGACCAACCCTGAGGCTTAATGGACGCCCTTAATAAGTGGCCTGCACAGCTGGCTCCCACGTATTTATTGATTTACGTACGTGCCGGTATCATACTGTTGTAATTACTTACGCGATATCTCTTCGAATGCATTAATAGCAGTCATATTCACACAATCATTAATCGGAATTTTAATAAAAAATGTTACTTTACGGAATTGATGAGTAAATATCCATATATATTCCTTATGTATATTTAATTCGATGGATATATATTTTTTATTTTAATTTATATCGGTTATTTTATAGTTCAACAAGTTATTTCTCAATTTAAATTAAAATATATCTGTGAAAATGCATAATATTCTGATAGATTATTTTCATAAATTCTTATTAAAATTTTTGATGAAATTTTATAAAGTATTTAAGTGCACAAAATAAATGGAGCCAGAATAAGTTTATATTTTAACTTTTTTAAGTGAAATTTCTTTTTTTGTTTTAATTTAATTTAATTTTTTTTTTTGTTTTAAGAAATCATGTTTTTTCTTAGAACTCTTCCCAATAATTTATTTTTTCACACAGTTTTTCGAATACATAAAACTTGGGAAATCAAGAACTGATTTCAAATCAATATAAATATTGTCTTGTATCAAAACCCAAATATCCATTTCGAGGTTTTATTTAAAGTCTAAACATATATTTAGGTTTCATTTAAATTATTGTAAGTTCGGGGATCGAGTTGGTTGTAACCTTTCTTCGAATTATATATTGATTGCTTCATTAAACTACAAATTTTTTTCTTTTTCTGTTTAGCCTCCGGAACCACCGTAAATTATTATTTCGAAGTATGAAGGATGAAAGATGACATGTATGAATGTAAATGAAGTGTATTCTTGTACAATCTCAGATCGATCATTCCTGAGATAAATATTTAATTGAAACCCAATCACCAAAAACACCGGTATCCACAATGTAGGATTCAAATCCGTTTAAAAGTAACTCCCTTTACTAGGATTTGAATCTTAGAACTCTCGACTTCGAAATTAGCTTAAACTGCACTTTAAATACAGAATTCTTCATACTCCTCCACATTAACATTAAACCATATAAATTTCACATACATAAACACAGGGCAGTTTTCTTTCAAAATTAGAGTAGATAGAAATTCCTAAAATAATTAGTCTTCCATCTATTATACTGTCCTTAGTCCTTTGAATAATGCCCCAATAGAGCATGAATCATTTAAAGATGAAAAATATATGCCACAATAAAATAAGTTTTAAGCTCTTCGTCATTCCACTTTTTTCTTTTTTTTTTAGACATATTCTTAATATTTATCAGTCTCAAACTGTCAACGAATAGATAAACCGATGCATAAATAGAAATTGTCATAGCTTAATACTTATATAAATTAATCGACGATTATCTAATTACACGTTTAATGATTTAAATAACTTTAAAACAACACGTTTTAAACGTGTTTTGTGAAGCAAAAACCAACCGTGGCTTTGATTAATAATATTTTATTAATTTTTATTAGTTATATTATGATGAAATTGTTAAAGTAGTTTATAGCTATTAAGACTTTGATTTTAACGGCGTTAGTGAATGTATAAGCCCCGTATCTGACCAAAGTTGGATATCAATAGTGCTTATTATGTCATGTTATCGTACAATATTAACACTGCTTGCTGTTGGTATTGTGCGATATTACATCGTTATCTTAATTATTCTGTTCAATTTAGATACCTTGAAAAAGATCTTACCGGAGTGTGCTATATTCATTGTGGAAACCTTATCGAAAAGAATAGAGGTACTTATCGAAAATTCAAAAGGCCTTATTTTTAATTACTTCCTTAACCATACTTTTAAAGTGCTTACATAATCGTACATTTAAAATATATTCATACTTTTATTCCAGCCATCTTATTAGAAAGATTGACTTATTTCTTTATTATTAGTGAGGGATATTTACTATTAGCTACTCTTAAAATGTTTTCTAAAGTACTGAAAAAAGTGGAATATGTATTGAACACAATCGAGAGAAGGTTTTATCAGACTACTGTTTATTTATTTCACGATTATTTGCGAACTATTGTATTCAAATTATCTTGCTCGCTATTATTGTTAAATAAGCAGTTTAATTTTCTTGTATATTTATTTTTTTCTTTGTAAACGTTATTAAATGTATATTTGTTTTTTATGTGTACATAAAAGCCGCAAAACGATATTTTTTTCTTAAAAGCCCGTATATATAGAAAGTGGTTAGTTGTTCTTCTAATCGTTTGTAACACAAGGTCTTCTACTACACGAATTATTTCATGGTGGCTCATAAAAGTAATTTGTGACACTTGAATGAATAAAAAGTACGAGCAGTGTTTAAAGAAATTAATAAAATATATTTTAAAAAATCCTCTCCCCCCACCACCCTCCCTCCCCCTCCCTCACCCCCTCTCACTCCCTCCCTCTCTCTCACCCTCCCTCTCTCTCCCTCTCCCTTTCTCTCCCTCCTCCCCCGCCCGCCTC
>JAAAKQ030506363.1:0-20052 GCA_010016005.3 Zanna intricata | reverse complement strand
CACACACACACACACGCACGCACACACACACACACACACACACACACACACACACACACACACACACACACACACAGTTTTCTCAGCATTTTCGCATCCGCCCTTCTACAGTCATTCACATTAAATTAAGATTTTCTTTCTACTTTCTAACCTATTAATATTTCACCATATTACACTACTACTTAGGCTCATGACATCCTACGTTAATAACTCATTCCTGGAACCATACCTCTTAAAGAGTACATTGATTTGTACATGTATACATACAAAATCAGTTAAAAAACTATCCCACATAGGCCAGAGAAAAATATCTTACATTTTTTAGTTTCCAAATCTAATATTATTTACTCAAGTTTTTCTTGTAACTTAACTCATTTGACCTACCACTTTTATTGGTGGAAAAAATTCCTAATTCTTCTTTTAGTTTGATATAAGCTGACGTTCATATTTTCTTTATGTTCTCCTGGTTCTTTAATTGGAAACTTACAATAATATTTTCAAATTGGGAAACAATCAGAAATCACAAAGTACTATGACTGGAAAGTAAGCAGCATATAGACTTGGAGAATTACTCACTCAGTCAAAAAACCTTTGTCGGTTATGAAGAATAGGCTTAGACACTGTTTTAATGGAACTGTGACTAGCGTGACTCCTACATGTTCAAATTTTGCACTGTATTATTTATTAAGAGGTTGTCCATAAAAGATGATAGACAGTCTTTTAATAATACTCCTGAATTAATGAAACAGAAAGTATGGCCTGATGTAATACTGATTAAGTTTGTTATCATTTTTAAATGTTTTATCCAAAAAAATTAAACATATTCTGTTGTTTCTTTTTACATTTTTTTAATTTCTTTAATTTCTGTAAACTCATTGCTAGAAACCTGTTAAATCTTATGAATTGTTTCACTTAGGGTATTACCATACATGTGAAAAAATTTTATGCCGTAGTATTGTTCAATGTATTTTGTCTTTACAAAGTAAAAATCCAATGAACATGTCATACAAGCACAAACACTAGCTGACTGACTGACTATATAAGCCTATGAAACACTTGCACTGTTAAGTCTATTTGCATGTTACGCTGAAGTTTTCAAAAAATTTCTACAAAACAAAATGTAGGAAGTGTTTTCAACAGACTTTAGATGTTAGTATAATTATTATTTTATACAATTTTATTAATTATTTTTTATTTTTATTAAAAACTTTTATGGTAATGAAAAGATTGATCCATAATAAGGAATTGCTGATCAGTTATGGTGCTCGGGTAAAGATTCAAACATTTTTCACCGTTATGAAAATATACGTATGTATATTAAACTTGTTGTGTAGTTTTCATTATTTTTTACATCAGTTTTATCTTCTGACTGGATCAGAATTCGGTTCAAAAAAAAAAATTTGGTTTTAATGTCATGAATCACATTATTTAATTAATGAAACTAAAGTGCTAAGATTGTGTTCATATTTCACACACCATCATAATAGTCTAAGAAATTAGTCTCATAGTAAAAAAAAAAAAAATTATTATATGCTAATAAAATTTATATTATTAATATTGTATCAAGCTTATCCGTAATCATAAAAGGTCTGTTCATAACCAAATTTTATTTTATTAATCTTTATTATTAATTTTACAAATTTATTAATTATTTTACAGATTTATTAATGTTGTTGATGCAGAAAAATGTGGACTTCCTAGAGTTCTTGATACAATAGAAGTCAGTTGTAAAACCCGGCATAATATTAAGCTATTATGTAACTTAATATATGATACAGCGTTCAGCCTCCGACCACCTGGTTAGTTTGCTAAGCAATTTAATTTGTTTTTGTAAATCTCATTTCACTTAAAAGTTATTAATCATTAAAAAATATGTGTGTGTGTGTGTGTGTAAAATTAAAGTCAATACTGAATATTGTATAAGTGCAAAATACAGTTTTCCAGTGATGAATTGGAAAATATTAGCCTGTATGTATGGTTAATTGTTAATATGTAATAACTAATATTGTAAAAAAGTATACATATTGATAGATAGATAAATGGATATTAGCCGGCCTCCATGGCTGAGTGGTAGAATCTCAGCCTTTTATCCGAGGTCCCAGGTTCGAATCCCAGTCAGGCATGGCATTTTTCACACATGCTACAATTCATTCATCCCATCCTCTGGAAAAAAAAAAGGTAAATGGATATTAATGATGAACACACTTTACCACTTGTATATAAAATGAAGCCACTATTTCAGATATCCATGAGCCAAAGCACTTCTGTGGTTGTATACTGAAGTCTCTAAGGTGTATCAGAATATAAAATTTTATTTACTTGTACAAAGTTTTACAAGATTATCCTGAATTTTTAAGTAACAGATTACAAAATTACATTTGAGTCTATTATCCAACAGCTCATGTCATGATATCATAAGCAGTTGTGTGCTTTTTTTAATGTAATGTACTGGTGAATTTTATGTTCTATTTAATGGAATATCACTGGTTAAAGAAAGTGTTGTAGTAAGATTTATATTAAAAATAAGAACAAAATGAAGTTCTTGAAATTAATACACTTGCCTTTCATTTTAACAATTAGAGGAAACTCCTCATGCATTATGTTTTAATGATTTTTATATGACACTGTAGAAATACCATTCAAATCAGAGTTGTGAGCTTTAGGGCTGTAATATTATGAATAATAAATATTTTAAATTAGGCATATCATAATTCATAGGATACATTATTTATGGGTGTAAAATTCTTTTAATGTTGTACAATCATATTTTGTAAGTTTTAATTATAAGAGGCATATTTTATACAATATATATATATATATATATATATATTTTTATCCAGTTATGAAACTTTTCACTTAAAAACATTTTATTTTATTGATGAATTTTTTATCTTGTCAGCATAATTGTCACCTCTCTATTGTCTAAACCAATACTTTTGGTTTCAGATGGAGATATTTTCTTAATTTCATTGTAGTATGATCTTGTTTTTTTTTTTGTGTATTTTAGTAAAATACAAAATTTTCAGTATTTAGTATAATTTAATATGTAAAATTTTTTATTATAGGAAGCAAAGAATTGTTGCTTGAACAGCGCGTTCCAGCTAGTTATCTTGCATTAGAAGATGTGGTTAGTCATGTAGCTGCTGAAAGGAGGCAGAAGAGTGTTGATCCTGTTCTAAATGCTGAACAGTATCGTGCTGTTGTATGGTCTGAGATGCAGTACAGATATCAACGTACTTTTAGAGATGCTGCTGAATTACACCAAGCAACTCTATTTTTACATGATAATGGTACACATTTTACATAATATTGATCTCTAATTGTCAGTAATTATCTTTCTTTTTGATTCAGAATTAAAAAAAAAAAAAAAATTAAAATTGGACATTTTTCCCTTAAATGAAAGGAGTAAATCTCTGTAGAATTGTATAGACTCTTACAGTTTGAATCTTTAGATGCTTAATATGCTACAAGTCTGTATTCTTAATATGTTACATCATGGAGCATATTAAAAATGTCTTAATATTGCACTTAAGTAACCAGAACATTATATTCTTCTTAATTCATAATGACTTATGTAAATGATTCATTTGTTATTTTGTATAACAAATGGATAAATATTACTGAATGTTATAATAAGGTTTCTGAAATGGATTCTAATGAAGACTAGGTGAAGTAGATTGATATTTTTATATACGGAATGTCCTGAAGATGAACCTTGTTAATGAGAAAATAAAATTTAACAACTTAAATGGTCATCATTTGGCAAGCATGAAAGAAAACAGACTGACAGAGCCATATAGAGAGGTGGTCAGTTTAGGCAAGGGAAGTAGAATTGATTAAAAGTCATCTAGTAAAGGAGAGAGCAATGGAGAGCTTTCTGTTCCTCTTAACATCCAATAGGTAAAAGATTATTCAAATGAATAAAAAAAAAAAAAAAAGTTCTAATGTTAATTCAGGATTTGGATCATTTAGTATGATTGTATACTGCATCTCTTGCAGCTTATTTCTACAAACTCCCAAAAGAATGAAACGCAAATACCAAAATCTTCCATAAACTAAAACTAAAATCGAAACCAGTTAAAATAATGACCCACCCAATACAAGAAAGATACAGCAAGGGTCATTAGTCCAGGCTTTGCAAATTGTAGGGAGGAAATGCAAACTCCTGCCAACCTTGTGTTCCGTTCCTTTCCTTTTGCAGCTTGATGTTCCACAACACATGCAACATATGTGAAAGTACATTAATAAAATTGTTGTGAAGTAAGTAAAACAGTCAAAGCCACAGATAATAAACTGGTTCCTACCGGTCACCAAAGTTTGAGCATGTTTCCTTGCATTTTTTTATTTTTATAGAAGTGACTATAGTACCTAAAATATAATTTTTTGAAATTTATTATTAAAAGCTATTTTGAATAAAAGATTTGTTAAACATCTGGATTTTTAACTGAACTGAAGAATTGATTTGAATCTTGAAAATACAAAACTGAACTCTGAAGTGGTTGACACTAAGGTAGAAAAGGATTTGATAATAAAATAAATCACATAATTTGGGGTATGTGATTATTGATTTGCAATTTATTTTCTACTACAGGTTTTAATTTAACCTCATTTGTTATTATATTTGAGTAGGTATACACCAATTTTCCCTTCTAGCTGGTAACGAAGGTAATGCCTAAAGCTAAATTAAGGTAAAGAGAACTATTGCATAATATTTTAAAACTATATTTTTTGCAAAACTAATTATTCCATATAATTCATCAATTCGAAAGATGTTAGCACTAGGTGCTATGTATTTAAACATAATCTATGCTATGTACTTTCACAATTCAATCATTGGATTCTAGCCAATAGTAAAACAAATTCTATAGAATTTTCTTTTTAGTAAAGTGTGAGTAAAAAATGAATTATTTACTCATACAACTTATTTATTAATTTCAGGCAGTTTACTTTAATTATTTATTTATTCCAGGTGTCCTTTTACACTACGATGATGCAACACTGAAAGACCTCTATTTCTTAGATCCACAATGGCTTTGTGATATGTTGGCTCACGTTGTAACGATTAGGGAAATAAACCCATTTGCAAGAACTGGTAATCTGATGTTAATTTTTTGTATATTTTCTTTTATTTATTCATAAATAGAGTTAAGGATTGGAATTAAAGAATTATATTGTTGTGATAGAGTTTTTAACTACTATTCAGGTGATTGTAGTATTTGATCATGGATTCAATTTCTGTAAGCAAAGATCTTTAGAACTGTGAGGATTTATTCTTGAAATAAATTAAAATTCATTACTTAATTTATTAGATTAGAAGTTTCATTCATTTATTGGATAGTGAGAAGTTAGTATTGTCTGATAATATCTCATTTCTTCACTGTGGTAAAAAAAAATTAAAGAAGTTTAGTTTGTAGATGTTTAATTCACCATAAAAGCTCAAAGGTCTTGTATGGTAATGCAGAATAGAAATTATAGTGTATGAAAACTTTATATGAAAAAAGTTTGATCAGGATTTGAATCCAGGATCTTCTGGATGAAAGGCTGAAATGCTACAATTTCATCATTTGATGGTTTAAGTCTGTATTAAAATCATGAATGGCATATAGATTTGACCGAATGTGATAGTATCTGTTAACTGATGTACACTTTTGAATTATAAGAAAATCAAAAAGAAAAAGAAATAATTATTTCATACTGTAATAGTTATTTAATTTATTGAATGCCCTTATTACTTTGATTATTACCAAAATTAAAATTTTTAAGATAATAGTTTTTAGATATTTGTCATATTTAGATTTTAGATAATTAGATAAGTCAAATCAGATGTTTATTTTTTTATATAATTATCTTTATCTTGACTTATCTTGAGATTCATTTATTTATTAGTGGAAAGAACCAGGGATCCTTGGAATTAAAAAGAACATTGAGTTTTTTTTCATTAAAAAATGAGAGAAAAATTGTGTTGATTCCTGTATGTTGTGTTATCAGCTGAATATTAATCATCTCTATCAATTGAATTATTTATTAATAAATAACAGCTGTTTATTTATTAATGATATTTAATTATCAAATCCAGTGCCCATTACTTATATTATACACATTATATGCTTGTTAATTAAATCTTACAGGTGTTATGAAGCTGGATGATTTGAAACATGTTTTCAAATCATCTAATTTGGGTCCTGTTGATACTCGAGGATATATTGTTAATCTGCTAAATAAGTTTGAAGTCGCATTGACCTGGGATAATAGAACACTCTTAATTCCTTCATTATTACCATCTGAAGATGATCTACATACACCAGCTGTTAAAGTCAAGGTATAAATAACTTCTTTTTTTTCACATTTGTTGTGTAACTGATTGTTATCTACGAGTTAAATAATTGAGTGGTCATATTTTTTTTTAAGAACATAAATTCTTTTGTAATTTTCTGTTAATTGTGTGAAAACTTTATTTGCAGCTCATTTTTGCTTGTTAAGTATTATTTATTATTTAATTATAAAGCTAAACTATAAATGTAGGACAGTATCTCCTCATAAAAATATAGGACAAAATGTGTTGGCTTTATGATGAGTTAAATGTTGCTTTGCAGTAACTGGTTTTAATTGGAACCTTAATTGAACCACTGTAAAGAAAGATTAAAATTGTTTACTTAACTTAAGTATGATGATCTATTCTTCCTCTGTTGTCTGGTGAAAATTTTTATTCATATTTATCTGATATTAAAATTTTTTTTTTACATTATTCAGCATCTTTTAAATAAAGTTTTTCACTAAATAGACTAATTTTTCTCTTTATGTTATATTATTTATGTTGTTTAAATTATATTCTTATCTTCAGTTGGTACAACTGTATGTAAGACACATTGGAGAATCATGTATTCATGTATTAAAGGTTCTCTATTTTAAATTATATTAAAATAAACTACTTGGTACAGAATATCAAGGTAAGACATATCTTACCTTAATCTTACCATGAAAGCACTTTTGTGGGATTTAATTAAACATTTATTTTGTGGGGTTTTATTAACCCTTAACAACTGCGCCGATCAGAGACAAATTGCCATGCGGACTAAATTAACTTACACGCGATCATTTACATACCCACCCTTTCGTTATTTTTGATAAAAAAAATTTCAAAAAATTACATTAGGTTAAAAAAACTCTCTGTATTTGTATAAATCAAATGTCATTTCAATACAACTAGTATAACAATTACCACAGATATAAATAAAAATCATTCTTTTTTAATTACATAAAATTTGCTTAATTTTATCTTTTTCCTTTACCAATAAATATGTTTTTTACGATTTTTTTTGTTCTACGTATAAAGCAGAGCCTTCCTTGATTTGAAAGAAACTGTATTTTCTAAGATAGGTTGAAAATTGTGAGAGATCTAATCACATGAAGAACATAATATTTAGAAAATAACTGCACATATGGTTCATCTACATTGTCTTCCGCTAAAAGTTCCCATATTCTTTCATCGTCAATAAGTCTATTCATGTTAAAAAAATAATAATAGTAACAGTTAAATAAGTCAGCTCTGAAAAAAAATTAATTAAAGTAAGTAAAAAAAAAAAAAAAAGAAAAAGTAAAGTAGTAAATCTGAAGTGTACCCTATACCGCCAAATTACAAAAATAACCACACTTGCACTTGACTCATTATTTGTACATTTATATGACCATATAAATATTATTACTGTATAAAAAAAATATACACATAACAAAAAAATTAATTACATTAAAAAAATAATAAGAATTGCAACAATATTCACTAAGAGAAACAAGCAGTGTGACAAGCCAGCTCTGATTAGTCGTTCTGAACGCGCTGTGCCAGAAATATACGTTGTAGTAAAAATAACATATCATTTTTTGTATTCAACAAAATGTCCTTCTACGAGTTTCTTTGGATTCTCTACTATATTGTGAAATGTAAAATGTGAACACCAAGCTAGTGGGTTGAAAAAATCTAAAATAATAACAAATAACTGAGTCACGACCTAAAAGTTACATGTTTGGACATAAATTGTCTTAAAACTGTCAATCTTCATGGCTGTCGACCGAGCAAAAATTATTATTACTAGACAAAATAGAGAACACACACATACAAACAAAACCTTTGTAAGACAAAGATAGAATGAGTAGGAAGTTATATATCTCACTCAGAAGGGTTAGATTAGACCTTTTCGAATGAGCGATAAACCTCTATAAGAAAGGTCTGTTAAAACGTTCCCATATATCCTACAATACATTGTGATACCTTCTTGACAGTGAATTGTTGCCAATAATCGTACATAAATATAGTAATTGTACGAATAAACTTATGCGCCTGCAACTGTAATGAATGTAAGACCGTACAAAGTAACAAATTATAGCTGTCACGGTGCATAAGGGTTAAGTTTTATTAAACATTTCAGTCATGACTAAGGATTTGGGATGTCTTATCTCAATACTCTGTACTAGTTGGTATTATTTTAATAGAATTTAAAATATCATTTATCAGTGTGAGGAATAATATGAATCTTAAAAAGATTAATTTCAGTAAAATAAAGGTTTTCTATCTTTAGGTTTGATTTTTGCAACATTAAATTTAGTTGTTATATGTCTTATGGCTTCTAGTCTAAAATGCTCTTAGGGAACTTTCTTGCTTATTTTTAATTAATGAAGTATAATGGCATTCCATACAGAGGTCAGGTAAGTAATGAAAAACTGTTTTTATCACTTGAGTGATTCTATTCCAGATCAGACAGATCTTTAGTATGGATATGATCAACATCTCTTACATTTGAATTATAATAAAATACACAATTAGGTTTTTCAGCCGGAAAACATGTTTTACAATTGATTTTCCTTGACTTTTTAGAAAAATTCTTGTAAGTAGTTAGTGAGTTGATGAAGTATCCTCACAACATTTTGGTGCATCCAGTGCATCTAAGTAATTTATTGAATGATAAATTTCCATTTTACTATTTTTTAATTTTAACTGTAAATAAGCCCAACCTGTTATGTTTTACTGTTCCACAAATATTATTATTTTTTTTTTTATCCATTAGTATTAAAATATTGCTCCATAAGAAAGTTTGAAGGCAGTGCCCTGGTTTAGTTGTGTCTCTTTTACTTTATAATCACAATTAAATAGAATCTGGAGTTATAGTCAACAAAACGTTTTACCAGTTCAGGCAGAAGCTTACCCTGGTCGTGATTAGTGCAGTTGGAATCATCCACCTTTCTCATGTAATGAAGTACCTAGGGGTATGGATAGACAAAACCTCCACGTTTCTGAGGCATTTGACTGAGTTGTCTCAGAAGGCCGAAAAAAAATTAGTCATTATAGTTAACCCAGTTCCTGATGGTCACTGTATACTTCAAAGTATATCTGTGCATACAGAGAGACTATCTGCCAAGTGTCATAATTGCAGAAGGGAGGATTGCAGAGCATATTGTATTTGAATTCATCAGGTTTTTACAGCACAGGGGAACATTTCTGGAAGAGTTCTACATTGTAGAACAGACTTGGCAAGCAGCAAGAAAGAAGTTTGTTAAGAAGGAAATATCTGAACAAAGATGATGTTGGAGAAGTGGAAAGATGAATATTTCCTGATTTTCCCTTGGGACTGTGCTCATAATTAAAGCTGGTCTTATCCAAAGGAGAACTTATAAATTAAAAAAAAAATTTTCTAAATACCAGTAAGTTATCATAGAAACAATATCAAATCTTTTATGTTTATATATATAAAGTTGCAAAAGTTTTAAAAACTTTAAGCTACTTTTATTGAATGATTTACAATAGCTTCAGTTTTGAATAATGTATTATTTCCAGTATTATCATTAATGTCAGTAAAATGCAAGGACCAAAGAAGAAACATAAAACTGTTTTGGGCTATTATACTAGTAAGCAATGGTGTACTTATCAAAACCACTATACAGTAAGGTTTTACATTTCTTTTTTTATGGCGTGTACCTTTAGTAATATCAGAGATAAAAAGCAGAACATTTTAAGAACATTGGTATCAAGCCACATGTTTAGTTTAACTTGGTTTTATCATAATTGAATTTATGAGTTTATGATACTTATAATGTTTGTCAGCAATAGGCTGAATAATATCTGCGCCCAAACAAATACAAAAAATAGTTATAATTAATTCAATATGATTGTCAACATCATTTATTTTATATTACAATTGTTGAATTATCAAATCAAAAAAACTGGAACAAATGATGGGCCTTTTGTTGTCTTACTTGAATCAGATACATCTATTTGTTTGTTTAATTGTGGAAATATATTTACATCACCTCCTATTACTTATATAATTATATTGAAAATATTCTTCTTCTTTTTCAGATAAATCTTCTGTAAATAGTTCTTTAAGTATTTCTTCTATAAGATTTTTGTTTTTTTTTCCTAATACATCCACTATAAAATCAATAAAATTCTACTTGTGAAGGCTTATTTATTTTGGAAAGCACTATTTACGGATTCATTCACTCATGAAATTACTTTCAGAAATTAAAATAATAATTAACATTGTAATATCAAATAAAAATTTCAAGTAGCAAAACCATGTGTAGTAGTAGATTAGAAAATAATAGTTATAAGGAAATTTCTTGCACTGCCAGTCTGTATTTGGGGCACCTAATAATGTCATAAAAATACCTTGTACAATAATAAATAACATAATTTCATCGGAATCTATTTTAGACTATTTCCTACAGATAACTGTGCAGATCTATATGTATACATAAATGAAGCCAAACAAATGAATATGGATTTGCTTTTATGCTGACAATTTTAAAAACAATATACTCCCGATTACCCTGGATGATAGGTGTATCACTAAAAGGGTTAATGTGAAGTATTGTTGAGCAAATTTCTCATTACAATTTTTTGAGATGTATTATTATTTAGTGCATCTTGGGGGAGAGGGGACCTAAAGTTCTACTATTTTAAGATGATTAACTGTCAATTAAGTATTTCAGAATTTATCCTACAACTCAACAGCACATAGTATGAAATCGCATAGTAATGATATATTTTAACTTTCATTCCTTTGTGTTTGTTTTGTGAAAATTAAATCAGAAGTGATTGGTGAATGCAGCTATTTGATAAAGAGTTATGAATGAAAATTCTGCAAAAATCTTATGAATCAAATAATATGTAAATAGAATTACAAAGCTTTTCTTACCATTGAATCTCATTTTAATTAGATGTTGTTACTCTGTAAAAACAGTTAATGAGATTTAATATTTTCTCCTTTTTTTACAGATTCCAGTGAGATCACGTGGCTGGGCAGTTCGAAGTAAGAAATTACTTCCTTCTACTGCTACCACTGTTGTCGGTAATTCATCATTTTATAGTGGTTCTGCTGTTGGGCCATCTGCAGTAGGTAAGAAATCTTTTGATTTATTGCATTATTTAAATTGTAAACTTTTTTTCCCTCTTGTTCTGCAGTAAACTTTATTGAATATTTTTTATTAAGTTTTTAATTTGAAGTACCTAGTTATGCTGAGTAATTTTTGTGGAACTATATACCCCATATGCAACTAATGCCTTTGGTACTGATGGGTACATTAGGTTCTATTAGTATTTCATGTAGTAATTTATGAATTCCTTATTAATTAAATATATTCGTTAATAAATTATAAATATAAAATTATTCTATTGAAATTAATCTTTTTAAGGTTCATATTATTCCTTTGTATTGTTCAACTATATTTAAATTCTATTAAATAAACCTCCTAGTACAGAAAATTGAGATAAGACATAACTTATCTTAATTTTTCATGAAAGTTGTTTCATGGGATCTCATCTGTAGTCATGATTGAAATAATTCCGTTATTGCGTAATAAAAATCTAAAAATTAAAATAATGAAAGTTGTATATTAATTTAAACAAATGCTGCTATCTGTAGCAGTTTTCATAAGATCGTCTCCCTCAATCACATAACCATGAAAAATTAAAATATGTCTTATGTTAATATTCTGTACTATGGTTTATTTAATAGAATTTAAATACATTATGAAGACTAGAAGGGTAAATCAAAAAGTAAAGGGAAATTTAGAGTACCATTACTTTTATTTGCGTTTACATTAATGAAATAATCTTATTTTTTAAATATAATTTCCTTTTGCATCTATGCACTTAATCCTTCTTTTAATAAGCTTTTGAATCCCTACCTGAAAAAGAGTTTTCATCAGGTGAGTAACTAATTTTATTGCTTTCATCACTTTTTCATTAGAAGAAAAATGATTCCCTTACAACTCATGCAGATGTACTTGAGAAATCAGAGAGAGAAACTTTCGCAAAGAGAGATCTTACCTTTTTAAAGCAGTTGATTCATTTGTAGCTCATACTTCCACTTAAACAACTCTCCCAATTACTGCTACATTATGCTAATAATTTCTGCTTGTTTCACTTCTCAATTGAGAAAACATTTATTTCACTGCTCACATTTCTTCCTTGATAAAAATCAGACAAAATTCACTCATTTTAAAATAAATTTGAAGCACCACCTACCACAAACAGCTAAGATTGAAACATTTCTAATGACAAATTATATGATGTTTTAATTTATAATACAACAATCAGTATTTGAGATTTGTAATATGGAAGGAAATAAAAGTTTCCCTTCATTTTTTTTCACGTAATTGTATTATTTTTTTTAAAGAATGCTTGTTTTAATTGAGATATACTTTATATAAAAAATAATGAAAAATTATCAATTTTTTTTTATTGTTAAAAAAATTATTATTTCATGTTAATTATTAACTCTTGTATTATATTTCAATGTATATGGGAATGATGATTAAATTTGAATTTGAAATTGCATTATTTTTTAAACTAAGATCTTATCGACCCATATTTATATTTATCGAAGTAATTGTTTAACAATAAAATAGAGGTATTTATAGAATGTACATTAGTTCCAGAATCAGTTGGAGGAGAATTAGAAATGAGTGAACGTAATGATCCAGAAGTGTCTATACGCCGATTGCTACTGATGTCCTACTTTCCATCTGGATTCTGGTCTCGCTTAATGACTCGTCTTTTGGCAGATGATGCTATTGTTGATATTGTTCGTTCTTTTTTTATTATGCCTAAGGAGGTTTGTGTTTAACAAAATTATTTAAATATTTATTAGGATATTTTATTTGTTTTAATTTAATTAAACATTTCTGCAGATGGACTTGTCTCTTCATAATCAGAGAAATTAAAAAATATGAAATTTTATTATAAAATACACTAGTGGACAAACACTTCAGCTGTTTGGTTTCTATATGATAAGTGTATATCATTAGTCGGCCTCCGTGTGAGTGGTAGCATCTTGGCCTTTCATCCGGAGGTCCCAGGTTTGATCCCGGTCAGGCATGGCATTTTTCACACATGCTACACATCATTCATCTTCATCCTCTGATGTAATACTTAACAGTGGTTCTGGAGGTAAACAAAAAAAAAAAGAAAGTGTATATCAGTAACACATGTTACTAGCAATTGGTCATTTATGATCAATAGTTTCTGGCTAGAAATGACAGTTCTTTTCTGTTATCTGGCTATAAGAGTACATTAACCTAAGTAATTAATTGTAAATATAAATATTCTATATTTAATTTACTCAGGAGTTCAGTGGGACACAATATCTGCCAAAATCTTTTCAAACAACTCCTCGTCTTGCCGTCAATGCTAAATAAACTCGTACAGATTAGTCAATCATGGATCAATATGTATCGTACTGGAATTTATTGCACTGCTTTACAAGCTGCCACATGCACTCTGCTGATTGTGTATGTATACTGGTATCAGGGTGTACAAAGTTATATTTATGTTCTTCACTGTGATGGGTATAATTGTTTTATTGAAGGGAGTTGTATTGTTTCCTTTCATCAGATATAATTATTGTCTCTGGAAGAATAAGTTCTTTGATAATTGGTAACAACTGTGCCTCTGTTTGGTTCTCAACAGGAACTAAAAAACATTCCCCTGTTTTATAACATTCTTCTTCAACCACTCATTGTTGTGTTAAAATACTGCCAACATCGTTCTGTGCTAAAAATATAGTTTTATAATTTTAATAATTTTTCCAGGTGCACCTATTTTTTGCGTTTAGTTTCTCAATTATTTGTTAGCAAACACTTCCTACGTAAAATTATGGTTGATTTCCAAAGATCTATTGTTGTTGTTTGTCTATTGCTATTGGCCTGCTCACAAACATCTATTGTTACTTATATTAATAGATGAAAAATAAATTTGGAAAGGCAATTTAGAACCTGTTAAGTTTTATATATTTATATCTTTTAGTAAATGTTTATATTCTCATCATTCATGTTTAGAACATCATCTCTCTTGACTGAATAACTGTAAAATTATTTCATGGCTGCATTTCACTTTCTCAGGTTATGTTAAATACCATGAAAAAAGTTTTATCCTTTTCAATTTTAATAGTCTCAACTAAAGAAATAAAATCCATAACTAAGAACGGATGCACATACAAGATTACCAGGTATATGAAACTATCCACATATCATTACTATCCAGGAATTTTGATATTATTTTATCTGGCTTGTTCAAAAATGAAAAAGTGTTCTGTTTATTTTATAAATAGAACAGATTGATTATAAGTCAGGTAATAATGTATTGGTATCCAGATAATGAAAAGAACCGAAATGACCTGTACTATTTAACTGTATTATTTTTATGTTTAAATATTTGAAATGTTATTTAAATAAAAAGTTTTCTTCAGTTAATACATTCACTACCAGATTTGATTGTTGGCTGGATTTCACTATTTTTTATCAAAGTAAAAGCTTTTTAGCTTCACAGTTCAAGAATCTGTAGTGTGAGCTGTGAACAAGTCAGTTATGTTATGAATTTTTCTTTACATATTTCTAAAACAGATTTGAATGCTGATTGAGTTTATTTTGAATTAAAATGAGTTGCACATTTTCGTTTTTAATGATGAGTTTTCTCCTATCTAGTTAAAGAAAACTACTAAAAAAAATTTCAGAAAGTAAAAAGTTATAAGTAATAAGAATAAAAGAAAAGTAATGCAAATAAATTTTATGTTAAAATATGTTTCTCTTTTATTGGAAAAAACAGTATTGCATCTTGTTTCAATTACTTTCACTTTTGACTTAAATATTAAATTAAATGTCTATGTTTCTCTGTATTATAAAAATCTTCAAAAAAGATCCAGATAGTAGAAATTTAAAAAAATTAGTAAATTTTGCTTTACATTTTTATTTTGTGAAATCTGGAACAAATTAAAAAAAAAAAAATAACCACCTAAAACTTAACAGCTCTTAGTTTATTGTCAAATTAAAAAAAAAAATCAAAACGAAAAGAATAGATTGAGAAGTATTATTTTTTACTTTTTATTGCATTTTTAAAAGTTGGTTTAATGTTTCTTAAATTCATTTTATGAAAAAACTTTATGCAAACTTTTAACTTTATACCAACCTATTGCTACTTTGATGTGTTCATAGATGATTTTTGTTAACATAAATGTATATTTTACATAATTTACCACCAATCTATAGAATGATTCACAAGAAGAAAACTTTCAGAATGACATCAGGTTATAATTTAATGGTAGAACTCTGATATCGTTATAATGACAAATAAATTAAAAAACTATAATTTATATGAGCACATAATTTTTAGTTTCAAAAATTTTCCAGTAAAGTCATCTGAAGAAACTTTTAGAATAAAAAAAACCTTCTCTTAAGACCTGTATGGTGAAGTGGTAGAATTTCATCTTTAGTTTTCAAGAACCTGGATTCAGATCCTGGCCAGATTTAGACATTTTTTTGTCATGAAATCTCTCATATGTTGAAGTAATAAGCAGGAAATTTTATAAAAGTCATTGATATCAGGGTGCTTGATCACGAATAAGAAGTTGAAGTTTATATTCAATTAACGTATTAGTATTATGTTAGTCGAGTATATTATATCAAATAATACTTGTAGGTTAATTGAGAATTTCCTCCTCTTTTTTTTTTTTTTTTGAAGTCAGTTAAAAAAATAATATTTTCATGTTTTTACATTGTATGCTAAATAACTAATAGTAATTGCTGCATCGATGATTCACAAAAATGTTCAGGTTTCTACTACATATTGTAAATTTGAAGAAAACGATTTAATTATATTAAGTACTGCATTTACCATAGTTCTAGGTTTTTTTAAAAGAAAGTTCTTTAATTTCCCATTCTCAAACTTGGTTTAAATGAAATTTGTTCGTTTCAATGTGACTTCAGATTCATTATTGCTTTCACTTTCAGAATTAACATAACAATTACACAATTACTTTGAGTAAGTAATCATTATTTTTATGAACATCAATGAACACTATTGATTTGATATTGTTGTGCTTAACTTGTAAATGTGAGTGCTAAGATTCACGTTAATAGAAGCTTTCCTATTTTGTTTGAACAAATAGAACCTTAAAAACAAATAGAAGACCCTTAAGTTTAAAGAATTACTTGCAGCTATCAAACAAATGAATATATTTTTTCACTAAATTATGCTAGTAAATATTAGGTACTGTTTAAATTCATGGAATGCACACGCTTCATTATAGGATTGCTAACCCATTTAATAAATTCATACATATCAATTCTGATATATGTTTATCTAATGATACTGAAAAGTTAGCAGAATTTGATAATTATTCTTAATTGATAGTCCTTCAGAGTTTCAGTACATTATAATAATGTTAATATCTTAATTTTAGGTATCTCAGGATGCAAAGTTGGCAAAATTATTGGATGTTAGAGCTGAATGGGTTCTCTGGCAGACTGGAATGGAACTAAGATATTCAGATATGGTTCTTTTCCGTATGAAAGAAGTTATACCATCTGTGAGAAATTCTCCTATTGATTATCGTAGACTGAGGTAAAGTAATTCAGTATTGTTACAGTAACTTAAGTATTGCTTATAATGTTTTTAGAAATTTAATTTGAAAAGAGTAATCATTAAGTTAAACCATTAAGTTTAAGTATTTTACTTCATTTATTATATAAAATTATAATAAAAATAATAATTATATAAAATAATAATAAAATGATAAGTAATAATTATATAAAATGATATTTATCCTTAAGGATAAAAAGTAATTCTTGTAATTGTTTGATATGTGATTTTATTTATAAATTCTTTAATGTAACATCTTTAAATAGTACGAATATATTTTTTTTATTATATTTTTTAACTAATATTTGTTTGCTTCTTGTTGTTTGCTTTATAAACATTTATTACAGTGATATTCTTTATATTAAAATGTGTTCTTATAAAAACTTTTAATTCAGGTTAAAGTTGAAGCAGGAAGGGGTTTGGTCAGATGTTGATCTAAATAACTCATCAATACTAGAAATATTACTACCGCTTGATACAATTGTTATTAAACGACCAATTACAGATGATGATGAACCAATAGGATATCAAGCAATTGTTCTTGATCCATCTCCTGAATGTACTGCACAACTTCTTGCACTTGCTGTTGACCATATTGACGTATTGCTTGAGGACTGGTACCCTACATTAGGTTAGTTTTTTTTTTTTTTTACATTTAATTGTAACAAAAACAATACTGA
Source organism: Zanna intricata (assembly GCA_010016005.3). Lineage (NCBI taxonomy): Eukaryota > Metazoa > Arthropoda > Insecta > Hemiptera > Fulgoridae > Zanna > Zanna intricata. The sequence continues at coordinate 2,466 of JAAAKQ030506363.1, read as the reverse complement.
AGATAAATCATTGCTGTTGTTATTATTATGAATTTTTTTTATATACAGCAGTATTGTTTTCGTCTTACATCTGGAACAGAGTGATATCTTACTGTGTTGATGCATTTGACACCCCAGAGTGATTGCACTGATTTTCATTAAATAGTGAAACAGTTTTTTCAGATATATAAAAGGTATTGGATGTATAATGAGTTTAAAAAAAAATTCCAGGTAGAAGAATATGTCTTGATTAGCCAATGAACCAAAATTTGAAGTATTAAATAAAATTCATAAAGATGATGCGGCAATTACAAAATCCTACACACACACACACACACACACACACACACACACACACTCTTGCACCATGCATATGCACACATGCTTATGCGTGCATACACATACACATGGACAGACATTTATATATGTTTATTTTTTTTAATATTATATGAAATATAAACTACCAAAACATAGTAATTAGACAAAAACTTACCTTATCAATTTCCAATAAATGGATTTCACAGCATCCTGCATCTTCAGTTGGAATTATATTCTGTATTCATTACATTAAAAATTAAACTTTTTAATGATTTTCCTGTATTTTTCAGAGATTATAATATTTTCTACTGTCAAATTTTAAATTTTAAATACTTGTGCTATCCAGTATTGGACAAGTATTGATGTTAATATAAATTTCTAAAAAAAAGACAAATCATTAAAGTAACCTTTAATGTAATAAATATAGCATTTATTGTTTTTTATTTTTTTTGTATTATAATTTATTATTGTATTTTAATATATTATTATATAACATGTATTATTATATACTTTTAAATTATAATTAAATGATATACTCTTACGTACTCAGAATCTTTTAATCATTATTTAACAATTGAAATAGCTGATTGAATGATTTTTTTAGCATTTTCTTGTTTTTGCACTTTCTAAAAAAAAAAGTTAGTAAAACTATTTTTTTTAAATGTTAACATCATTTAACTTTTTTTATTCATAGTAGAGAAACTATGAAAAAATATCACTATAAGAAAAACCTTCCTTTTTTCTTTTTTAGAAAAAACCTTTACTTTTTTTTTTTAATTTTAAAAAGAAAAAAACATTTTTGGCAACAATGTTTAAATTTGAATTAATAAATCATTTTTAATATTGATTTTAAAAAAATGTTTTATTTTCAAAATTCCCTTGCTTTTTTAGGATACTCATAAAGTTTTTAAATATAATATCTATTGATTTGAAAAAGAAAAGTTTAATAATCATGTTTTGTATCTAATTTTGCTGCACTAATGATATTATTCTGTCTCCGTAAAATATTGTTTTTTATATTTGATTCTAAGAAAGCTTGTATTGAAATGTCTAATTAACTACTTTTATTTATTTACTTAGGTACAAGATTTGTTCATACCTCAGAAGGTAAATTTTTAGTGACTCGATTGATACCCTGTCCTCGTTGCCTAGCATCTGCACAAGAAAATGAGATGGACAACTGGCCTGGATCTAGACATCATTTAGGACAACATATTAATGAGGTAACAGATTATTGCTGAGTGTTTCTTTTTTCTTAGATTTTAACTTAAAATTTATTTAGATGTCAACTTAAAAAAGGCCGCACTTATTGTAGTCTATAAATAATACTTTATTTGTAAACTCTTACATAATAATTTACAGAAGGGATTGAAAACGATGTCCATCCACTTCTATGCATTTGTCAACATATTTGATAAGGCTACTCTTGTTAGTCGTATCCTGTCTATTTCCTGGATGCCATTGGTAATGTTTGTCTTTAATTCCTGAAGGTTGTTTGGATTAAAACAAAGTAAAAAAGTTACCTTAAATATGAATTAATCTCCTTCAAACTACTTTTCTTCGATAGCAATATACTTATCCCAACTTTGAATCCACGACTGGAAGCATTTCTGGAAGGCTTCTTTTGGAATGGCTTTCATGGCTTTCTGCTCTGTCATGGCCTTCTCAATGTCAGGAATGGTGTCGAAACGTTTCTCTTTTAGCACATTTTTTATTTTCGGGAAGAGCCAGAAGTCACATGGTGCTAAATATGAAGAGTAAGGCGGATGTGGACTGACAGGAAGACTTTCAGCAGCCAAAAACTCGTGAATCAAAAGAGACTTGTGGCAGTGGCACGTTGTCATGATGAAGAAGAAAGCTGTTGGCCCATTTTTCAGGTCTCTTTCTTCTCACATCATTTCAAAAACGTTCCAGTACCCCCTTGTAAGATGTTAAGTTCTTCAGTAAGCTCTCGAATAGTCATTCGCCTGTTTAAACGAACAAGTTTGGCCACTTTTTATACGTTTTCATCTGTTTTTGAGGTCAAAGGATGTCCCAACCATTCCTTGTCCTGAACCGACTCATTTCCACTTTTAAATCGTTCATACCACTCATAAACAGTCTTCAAAGTTACCACATTATCACCATACACTGATTTTAACATTTCGTAAGCTTCTTTGGCACTTTTTT
>JAAAKQ030506351.1:27662-39998 GCA_010016005.3 Zanna intricata | reverse complement strand
AGTATTTTAAAACTGTACTTTTCTTTAACATTTTATATTGATATTTTATTAAGTAACTACAGATATATATATATATATATATATATATATATATATAGATAGATAGATACAGGCATGTAGTTGTTAACAGATACATCTCTGATGTTTTCTCTTAGAATTACCATTTTATTGCTTTGAATGATATAAACAGAAAGAGAATGTGAAGGATATAAGGAGAAAGAGGAGTTTGCATTGCATTTATTCCTTTAATCTCAAGGATCATAGGAGGCAGGCCAGCCTACCAATACCACAGTGTGTTGTTACAAAGGCCTATTACTGATACCTACACGGCTGTTACCACTCAACCATTCTAGACAGCTAGCTATATATTCATATATTAGAACACATACTGTTGCAGCTAATATCTTTAAACAGAAACAAAGTATGAACATTCCATTTTTTCTTTCATTTTTTTATTCGTACAAGGATAGGATCATCATCTCCTAGGAGTTTTTAACCATACGAATATTTAAATTTATTCCACAATACATTAAATAAATTTATTATTTTATTATTATATTTTAATGAAAAATAAAGCATCCTCTTGATTTACACAGTTGATTAATTTCTATTAATCAAAATTTAAATCAGAGTAGCATAAATCAAGGTTGTTTTTGTCTTGAGAATATATGTGACAGAATAACTGGTTCCATGGATGTGGAATAAAAATTCAACTATGGCAACCTACATAATTCACTTTTCTTACAATTCTGGAAGATTTACACAACATTATTTGATTTTTCCCTTCCCAGCTGTTAAATTATGCTATATAGCTACACAGTATACTATATAAGAAAATATGCTAGTCAGTATGTTATGAATGCTAGTCATGTCAAATTTTATTTGTCAGGGTAGGGCTTTTGTACATCATGACATTTCATGATCTATTCTAACAAAAAAATATAATTTTAGCATTGAAAAATTCTAGAAGGATGAATATATGTGGGCAGTTTTTTTTTTGTTTTATTTCTCCAGGCAATGAAATATTTGTCATAATGATTTCTGAAATAGAATATTGATCCTATTTAATTTTAATAACAATTGTTTAAGAGACATAGTGATTCAGACCTCAGGAATCCTTTATTTCAAAGTTTTACTCAAAAGGTAGGTAAATTTTTCCACATAATTTAATGTTCCATAAATTCCAGTAGGAAATGATGGTAGTTTGGTCTTTTTAAAGACCAAACTTCTATCAGGGACAAAACACTTCTTTTTTTCTTTTTTCTTGTTTCCAGCCTCAATAACATTATTGTTTTACTTAAATGATTCCATTAAATCCTTATGTCACATTGAGAATTTCATTCAGGTGTGGGCCTAACTTCATTTTGCTTTATATCTTCAGGCCTTTATGAAATTTTGTATGACTATTTCTTAATATCAATTATTGATGCTGTTTAATTTTGATTACAATTGGTTGTGACAGTAAGGAGATATGGTCTCATGTTTGTTATTTCTCAAAATTTTACTTTAAGAGAAATAGTATTTTACCTAATTCTTCACTCATATACTAGCATATTTTAATATTCCGTTTAATTTTTCTCCAAAGTTGTCTGTCAAGAGTGAAACATTTGGTAGCCAGAGTTATATAAGTTAGCCACTTTTTTATATAATGTTTTTAAAATTCATTATTATTATAAAAAAAAATATTAATAATAGAAATAACTCTGACAATAAGAAATTATTCTAAAAGAGTAAAGAATAAACTACTTAAGGATTCCTTTGTTTGATTAAACCAATTAACAAAGTCAAAATCATGTAATTCTATTGTTCAGATCAATAAAGTTTATAAAGGTAAGAGGTTTTTTAAATGTTTTAATTGATTCATTATTTTTTAACAAGGTTTTGAAAGTACCTAATGGAGTTGCTAAGAAAACTTAATAAGAGATTTATACAACAAATAATTTTACAATATAGCATTCAGACCTATTACTGATTAATTCATATGCTATTAAATAATTCTCCAGATATCTAGTATTAAATTGGGTTCTATTGGGCTTTCTTAAATTGGGTTCTGTAAGCAGTTGTATCTCTTGTCCTTGTAATATGTATACCTATAGCTTATTACACATATGGATTCCCAGGCTAAAATGTGTTGTTAATTAGAATCCATCTATGGAATGGTGACCATGGATAATATCAAGCATTAGTTAAAACATAACTGGTCTCAGGTCTTGTCCTAAAATGAATTGTAGTCATTGAATTATGTCACTGCACAATGTGATTGATGAGAAATCTCATCATGACATCCTTATAGCCAATACATTCTTATATTTAATACCAATTACTCTCAACACCTCTTTTATAAAATCTGATTTGATGTTGTCTAAAGTGTGATGTGTGTATAAAACAACACACTCAAAGTGTGGTGTGTGTATCCATAGTTGTGTGAGTTTATTTATGATTCATGTTGCAGGTATGAAACGGTACAGACTAAAACGAGAGGGCAGTGTTGGATGGCATTCACATGGATATCAGCAGCGATGATGTGTTGTCCACCATTGCTTGGCTTCAATCAACCTATATTTGATAGAGACGCATACGTTTGTATGTTGGACTGGAGAGATATGGCGGCTTACTCAATAACGCTAGCTATCCTCGTATTAGGGCCTAGTCTGATAACAATCGTTTATACATATTTCTATATCTTCTCTATGATGCGTAAGTTAAGAAATGGCGTACCGATTCACGACAAAGAATATGCGACCGCATTATCCGAAAACCTATCGAATCCCAGTCACGTTATGTCTTTTGTACTAGTAGTAGCTTTTTGGCTTTCTTGGCTTCCATTTATTCTACTACGATTGTATGAATATTGGTCTGGCAATCGAGTTACTGTTATACCTCATATACATTTCGCTGTCTTCTGGTTAGGTATACTTAATTCCGTCTGGAAAGCTTTTATCTTAGTTACGCTCAGCCCGCAGTTCAGATTGATGCTTAGGATATTGTGCTTGACTATCTGCTGTAGACAGAAAGGACGATTACAATTAGAACTAATCGGTATGGATGCTGATGATTAAAGTTTATATTGATTTTCTTATACCCTGTTATGATTATTTTATAAAATATTTTATGCATATTATCGATTAGAAAAATGTCTTTATTAATTCAAGAATAAAATACCTTATAATAAATCATAAGGTATTGTTGAACCTAATTCTCATAATATCGAATATTTTTTTATTTGGTAAATTATTCAGAATTTCCTGACTTACAAATTTGTATGTTGTGTTCTTGAAAAAAGCATTCACATATACCCATTAAAATCAATGATTAACCATAACACATTCTACTGAAAAAAAAGCAAAATAAATTGTTTTTATATGATTTATCTGATGTATTATTTGTATAAAAATAGTTTGATTCTAGTTTTAAATATCTTTGATGTTTATCGATATTATTTAAGATCTTTTACTTAAAAATAAATGTCTGCTTTAATGGAAATGTACAAAATTTATTTTCATAAATTGCCATTTCATGGAGCTTTACATACTTTGGTGTATCTTTTCTCAAAATATTATTAAGTCAAGGACATAATTGTAAAACTACTTTTTAAAAGATTTAGGTAGAATTTTTTATAATGAACATTTAGAAAAGGGAATAAATTCTAAATTAAAGTTTTAAATAAAAAATTTATATTTAAATAAAATGTTTAATTTTTTTTAAATACACTTGTATATAAAAATAAAGTTTACCCTCAGTCGATAGTATGCATACTTAAAAACTAATTATCAAATTTTGTGATGCATTAATAAAGAAATACTTATAAAAATATTTTTTTAATTAATGCCAGTAAAAATATATTTTTAAATTTTTTTTTCAAGCATTAGTAAATCTTAATTATACAAATAATAGTGCGACTACAGTCTAACAGTATTGATTAATTAAAATTCCTAGGACAATAATTGATATAACCGATCTAACTTGGTTATTATAAAAAAATCAATACTATAAATTTAGAATATTCCACAAAATCCACAAGATTCAGAGCTATTATACAGCTCCCTTTATCAGTGGAGTTGCAGCCAGCACTGTTATTGATATAATGTCTGATTTGAGTGGGTAGGAACTACACTCCAAATCAAAACTTTTTGTCTAGTAGTACATTTATTATTTTAATTTTGTTATTAAAAATAACAAACTAATAATATTATTAACATTATATTTTGAATCAAAAACATAAAAAAATAAATACAATACGACATAAAAAATTAGATCATTTTTTTAATAAGTTACATTTTTAATATTGTATTACCTCTTGTAGTTTAATAATCCCATTGTAACAATAAACCAAAATTACATGCTCACACCCAGTTATAGATTCTATGAAAAGAAAATTTGCTGCTGATCAGATGTATAGTATAAATGTAACATATTAGAAAAAAACTAAACAGTAAATAATTTATTTGTCCATAAATTAGATATAATTTTTTCCTTTTATTTTTTTGGTTTACCACTACCAAATCTTATTATTATAACTAGATATTTCCCTGTTATTGCTCCATCTGCAATGATTGAGATGAAAATGTTGATGATATGAAACAAAAGCCATAGAACAGATGTAGCATGCTTACGGAACTCATGCTGTACAGTTATATTTCACCATATATGTAAAAAAGGTGATATAATTTATTAGATAAATCTTATTCATTTTTTAAATAAGCCATACCAATTTTTAACTAAAATAGACATTTTTATTTATATCAGAATATTAACTTATAACTGATAATATCCTTTATATACTTGAAATTTATTTTGATGATGGAATACTATTTTGTATCATAATCACTTAATCTGAAATCACACCATATATAATTACATCATAAAACAGTTCACTCTAACATTTATAAAATTTATTATTTTAAGATATGTTAACTATTTGAAGTAAAATATTACTTCTTTTTTTTACCCTACATGTAAACAGTTAATAACAGCGTGTAAACATTACCCTACAATAGCAAAATGAAATGATCCTTCCTGAGAATCAAACTGAGAACTTGTCATGTATGAGAGTAGAATTCTAACTTTCATAAGACTGGCCAGTATTTCTTATCTTGTAAAATTACAATCTATAACTTTGAAAATATTTAATACAAACCAATTTTTTTTAAATTATCAACAAATATGCTAATGAAGAAAGCTTTATAATATGTTATAAAGTAAGAGAGAGAGATTATGAATTTTTTTAAATTAATCTTGGTTATTGCCTTATGTAAGTAATAGTACATTCTACATTACAGTCATTCTCATATTTGCTGTTATGACATAGTCATATGTCATATTTTTCCAATATCTGTTTTCATATGGATGAAAGAACTAGCTATCAAATGTATGTAAATATTGTTTATAAATTCTTATTTGTAGTGCCGTTTTACAAAACATCCCTTTTAATATGAGACGTAAATTTTTTTTTTTACTTCAAAGAACTGCAGGAAGAGTAAAAAAAAACATAAAAGAGTACATGTTGTGAAATATTACAGAAGTAATATAAACACATTATTATTCAAATATAATATTACCAGAGTACTATAAAAAAAGGAATATATAATTTGAATTGAATGGATTATAAAATAAAAAAAATTAGTTAATGTTTTTAAGTAAGTTTTCATTTTTTATTATTTTGAAGTTTTTGTAGTACTGTATTATCCTCTTTCCACAAGTTCATACCTTTGCATCAGCCTCCACAAGAAATTGTTGTAATGTATTGATTTTCTTCTTTTGCAAAACATCCCTTGACTGGAAATAGGGAATAATAATCTTAAAAAAGTTTATAGTTCTAAATGAAACTTTACTGAAGTATGAGAAACGGGGGTTTTGAAACATGTGATAAATGAGCAATAAAGTAATATTTTACATGTATGTATGTAATAAATAAATAAAAATATTGTAGTATCATGGAGGTTATCAAGAACACAATGTATTTGAAAATCAAAAAAAAAATTTAAGTAAGATTATATTAATTATAAATTAATAACTGTAATTAATTAATTACTAATTAATAACAATAATAAAAATTGTAATGATGCAGGTAATGTAAATATAATAAGTAATTATATATAGATATATATAAGAATTTTAATTAATGAACTACTAACTAAAATTTTAAAAGAGCTGTTAAGTTTGTATACCTGCTTCAATAATTACTAATTAGTTTTATCAGTTGTCTCATATGTGTTACTCTTCTGTTTCTTTTCTTTGTCTTTTTATCAGTCTTCTGTAGACAAAGTGATTCTATACATTAACAGCATTCACTGTCTAATATTTTAACATAAACCAAATTTTGAAATAACTGAAAATGAGCTACCAACCTGGAAATATCTAAGTGTTAAGAAAATGTTGTTTCATCATTAGATTTAATTACATTTTTCTAAATTTTACAAATCCTTGTATATCAGAACATAAGCCACATATAAAAATAAAAAAGAATCTTACATGTAGACAAAATATAAATTTCCATGGTTAAAATTCCCATTCAGATTTAATGTGACAATAGTAAATTTTGAAAAATCCAATCATCAAAACCAGAAAAATTTATGCAGTAATTTAAACTGTTTTTAGTACCTTTTTCCTTCTTTTTTATAATTTGTGATTTTTCAACATAATTCAAATGAAGCAGTGGACAATGTTCTTTTTTTTATTTTTTTTTTCTTCATCTGTATTTATAATTTTTCAATTATGATTATAAGTTATATGCTAACCACAATCTGACTTACCATCTGGTTAATGTAGTGATCAGTATGCAAACCTGCCATTCAATCTTCCAAAACTTGATTCAGTTTACAGGTTGAGTATGGCATTTTTTCATTATTCTACAATCCCCATTTGCATCAAAACTGGGTTGAAATGGTAATGGTAAAGGGTTAATGCTTATCTTACCATATGTAAAGTGGACAGTTTTGATGCAGGCCAGACCAGTTATACTTACTTGATTGCCAATCTAATCATCGATACATTATGAGGTTTTAATTAACTACAGTGCTGCTGTCTATTAACTACGTTACTAACTACCTGGAATATCCTATGAACAATCAAATAAGAATAACAAAAGAATAGGAAATGATTAATTGGACATCTGTCTGATAAATTATAACAAAGAGAACAACAAAACTGTTTTTAACTTTCTTCTGATGAAGAATATTTAACTGATGGGATAAAATAAATTTCTCATCTAAACAGTACCACTGTAAATACTCATTCAAATTATCTTGATGCTTTAATTAGATTAAAGAATTAATTTCCTTAATCACTAAACCAGAGTAATTATCAAAGAGCATTTAAAATTATCACTTTTAGATTCTAAGAAGTGGCTGATGAAATGTTCTATCATCCAATACTTGTTTAATATTTTTTTGCATAAGCTTATTTTTATGCATCACAAAATTTGAAGATGAATTTTTATTGTAAAAAGTAAGTTTTGTATTATACTGTATTTTGATTTTATTGTAAGTAATTAATCATTTATAAAAAGGGGTTTGCTGTGTGAGTATTTATTTGATAACTTTCTCATTTTTACATTTTATTTTGTTATAATAATAAAAAAAAGTGCTAACTTAATGGAAGATAAGAATAGACAAAGTGAAACGTAGACCAGTACTAAAATGTTATATATTAACAATATACGCTATGCTATAGTAGTCAGAAGATAATTAATTACTATCTAATGATAGTTTTAATTAAATGTTCTTTTAACTAATAATTGTGTAATTATTTTTGTCCATTGTGATAAAATTACCACTGTATCTCAGTCAAGTTTATTTATGTATTCATGTATGTGTATGTATGTGTGTATGAATGTATATATGTATATTTTTTTTGTAATATTTATATAATTTGTTACATTTTTTTATTTTACTTTTATATTTTATTTAAAATTTTATATATATATATGTATATGTTGCAGGTAAGTATTGAAATAGATAGATTCTGAATCATGCAAGCAAGTGGTTGCACCTTTAATATTTTAATAAAGTAGGAAGAAAGTTTTGAATATTTGAATAATCTCCATTCTTATACAATTTTGATGATTAAAATATGAAAAACTGAAAATTTAAGTAACTTAAACACAAAGTAACTTCATTAATTCCTTTTTTAAGGTCTATGATAGGAACATGGATTACATCCATACATGCATCTTTTTTTACGTATAAGCATACAGAAAAATCTGATCTGAAAAAGCAGGTTCTTCTTATCCCAGAAGAAAATTTAGCTAAATACATTTATCTTGTGATTTGAAGATGCAGTATACTAATATAAAAAAAAATATATATATCTAAATAAGTTATCCAATTTATCTATTGGAATAATGATTATCCTTATTACTGATCAGCTACTTTGCAAACTTTCAGAACATTGATTTCTAATTAAATTAAAATTAACTGCTTAAATAGAAGTAGTTAGCTTACTTAAATAGTAAGCTAAAATTTGAATGTCCAATCCACATTATCAGTATAGGACAACTCTGGGGAAAACAATTAACATTGTTTCTGAAGGTTTGAGCCACTAGTTATTTTATGTCTATTGAACTGTAAATAAACTGGCAACCTGTTTCTTGTCAATGTAATCAATAAATAAATAAAAAGTAATAACTACATGATAATTGTAGGCATCTGATAATGTAATTCAAATAAAATACTTAATGTTTTGTTTTGTTTTTTTTTTTTTGTAATTTTAGTTGAAATATAGGAAAAAAAGATTATTTACAATCTTTACAAGAATGAGCAGCTTTGATTAGAATGTAATACAAAGAAAGGCAAGCCCTAAATCAGAAGAGAGTGAAACAAAGCTGTATTCTATTTCATTTGATACAAAACTTCTATACAGAATAAGCAGTATGAAACTGAAAAACTAATTTTGGAGTTGAATAATAATAATCTAAGCAAAGAAAGTATATTAGGATTCATTAATTTCATTGTTCTTTGTACAGAAATAATTATATATTACTGATATATAAGTTATATCATATATCTCAGTTAAGGTTATGTAGACAAATACTATGATAATAGCTGCATTGGCCTAGAAATTACAGCTGTGTCTAAACATAAAATGCCTTGAATTGTGATGCCATGTTATCTACTATTAAATATAATATTTAATATAATACTCATTGCTCTAACCACAATACATTTGCTTGCTGTGCAATCGTGGATTTACACTGTTATTTAATAATTATAAATTATTTTTACTATTACATTCAAAATATTATATGTCTTCTTAAGGTATTGCTTTATAATGATACACTAACTTCCGAAGCATATTTATAAAAGTTGCATGACTTCCAGTATTTAATTTTCAGCTTTGATAAGAAGTAATATTTAATGTAGTATCAAACATGCTAATTGCATGACGGGTATACATTTGTTTACAAGCAATATCAACTTAATTGAGATCTACTACAAAAGAAATACTAGACAGAATGTATTCGTGATTTGAAGAAAAATTTAATCTGAAAATAAAAAAAGGTAAAAAAAAGTTTATTGAATATAAGAGAAAGAAGGATAATAAGCAATTTATATGGCAGAATATAAAATTCTGAAGTTCCAGAGTTCTGTTATTTAAGTTTTAAATTCCTAGGAATGGTAAAAAAATGAAGGAAAACATTAACATCAGACTTCCACAAAGAAAAGAACTTTCATGCAAAAAAGCAATATCCAAGATCAAATATAGATTATAAATTACAAAAAAAAAAAATTTACATATTTTTTTATGGTGTATTGTATTCTACAACAGTAAAAACATATTGGAGAATCTAAAAGAAAAAAAATATAGGTTTTTGAATTACAACAGGACGTTGAATTTTGCCAACCCAATCACTGATAGAATGCAAAATAAGTAAGTTTTTCAACAAGTTATTGAATAACAAACTTCTGGCATACTTTTTAAAAAATAAGTCATTCAAGAATAGTTTAATTTAGTAATAGAGAGGGTTGCTCAGAAGAGAAGACTAGGAGAGAATATAAAAATTTAAATAAATAAATTTAATAATTCAGAATATAGTGTGTATCAAATATATTTTTATATTAAATATTGTCAGAGAACAGAAAAAAGGTGAATAGCTTCAAAAGTGGTTAAATAACATAAATTAAACAACTTTTAACACTAATCTTAGATAAAACACATGTGAAACAAACATTTGAGAGTTAAACACATAGGAATTAAATATTTAATGTTTAATTTAGAGAATTAACTGGCACTGCACAGTGGAAGGGAATAAAACAGTCTGTGCACTGAGTAAATTTATTTAACATGATGTTATTTCTGTAATAATTTATATTTAAATCTGTCTTCATTTGTTTCCATTAGAATCTGTTACTTGAGACCTTTCAGAAGGACTCTTCCATCATCAAGTAAAAGGTGAATTAAAACTATGCACATTTTATCACTTTGAACACAAACATGGAATTTAACTTGCTGAGATAGACAGAAGTGTTATATTATTCTAAACATGTCTATCATCTAATTGATATGTATAGGTTTTTACTATCCTTCTAATCATTTTTTAATATTATTTATAAGTGGCATTTTTATTTGCTGTGCTAACTGTGATATCAAGTCAATGATTTTTTACTTTTTTTATCGACTAGATTTTTATCTTCTGTTGACTTTTATTATGTCTCAATATCTGTTTTATATGTATTTATTTACTTACAGATTAAAAATAGGTTAAAATCAGTTAAAAATTTTGAAAAACTCCCTCCTTTTCAAACTTCTGTAAATATTTTATGATTGAGGTTCTATATTCAGATATCATTTATAAAAATGTATCACCAATTGCAATCATATCACTGAATAAGACAACACTTAAATTAAGCAATACTAAGTTTCATATTGGAATTGAAAATTATGTAATATGAAACTGGATTTTACAAATATTCCCAATCCTGTAAAAAATAAATTTCATTACTAAGACAATGTGTGAATTTAACTATTTATAACAAAGATAACTTGATTTTTGATAAAAAATTTATATTCTGGGAACCTGCTTTTTTATTTTAATTGTTTAAAGCAAAAGTTTTCTCAGTCAAATCCTTCCTCTTTTTCTCATTTTTTTTTTTTTAACTATCACAATTAAACTAAAAAGACCATATTCAGTTACTCAAATGATAATTTTACAAATAAATATCTGTTACTAATCTTATGCACAGATATTTATCCCTACAATAGTAGGGACACAATAAGTTATATAAGTTAAAGGTATTTTTTAATTTATTTAGAAACTAGTGTTTTTATCATTTCTATTTCATATCCTACTACTGATAGAGTAATGTTACTTAAGTTATAAATTTGTGTGGAACAGACAACTGAAAATTTATGAAATGAATGAAATAAATAAGTATCTTTATAAATAAATTTCTATACTATATATAGTTGACATTTTATTACCCTTTGACAATAGATCTACTAATAATAAATGATTATTAATCAGATTTATTAATGTTTAAAAAAAAAATAGTAGATGCAAGAGAAATATAATAAGATCTGTTTTAATAAGAAGAATTTTTTTAAATTTGTTAAATACAACATGTTTTCAAAGTTCAACTAATTTATAAAAGGAAACAAGCAACAAAGTTAGTACATTATAATTTAAAGCTAAATAGCTGCTGGTATATGAAGGCATAAGAAAAAAATTAATTTTTGTAGAATTTCTTTTTTAAGTTAGAAAATATAAAAATATAATATGTAATATAAAAAAATTATAAAAGTACACGAAACATAATAAAAATTTTAATGATTTACAATATGTTTTATAATATAGTTAAGATAAAATTTTCTTCTTACTTTATACTATTATTTTGGAACATCTCTTGTTATCAGAGTAATTCTATTTTGCATTACCTTAATTATATACATATATATATATATTACTAAACACCAGATATGTGCGTGTATTTGCGTACTTATATATATATACACATATAAATAGATAATGAAAAGGTCATAAAGAAATGAGAAGAAAAGTGTATATATAAAATGAGTTAATTCGCCTTAACATAATATATATATTATGTATGTAATGATAATATAAATGAATAAAATAAATCCATAATTCGCTCAACGATGTAATGTTTACCCTATTGAATTGTATTTATATTTGTATTATTTGTATTGCATTGTATTTGTATTTGTAGCCTTGTAATTGTCACTGTTGTCATTTTTTGTCAAAAACATAAAAAAAAAAAAAATAATAAAAAAAATTGTAGTTTAATGTAAACATTGTGTATGAATATATATATATATATACATATATATTTATACTTATACATTAGAATGCTTTTAACAAGACAATCAGCTTTTTTTATT
>JAAAKQ030506329.1:0-17837 GCA_010016005.3 Zanna intricata | reverse complement strand
TTTTTTTTTTAAACTGTTCAAACATAGTTTCCCAGTTTTTTTCCAAACATAATGATAAAGAAAAAGTTAGAAATATCTTTAACAGCTAAAAACATAATTAGCCAAAGATTTTTTTGGGCACAATTTCTATATTTCACCTAATTAAGGCTAACTTCAAATCCTTTGGATTCTTGAAGACAGAGAATTCCCTTTCAGTGCGAAAAAGAATTCCGTTTTGTCATTTTAATACACAAAGAATAATATACTGATTAACTTCTTTTTTTTTAAATTCTTACAATCCCAAAACACTAAAACCTAAACACAATAATAGCAGAAAAACCTTCATGGTTTAAACTGGTAAATTACATCATTAAACACTCAATAAAATCACTTTAGTAATATTTATTTTACTACATGAAATATTTTATGTGACCATACTTACTATGAAATTTACTCAAAATGAGTAAAGGGCAATATAAGTTGAAAACAAAGAGAAAATTAAGTATTAATTATCTGGTGAGTTGAGACTGAAGAAAGAAATGGAAATTTCTAAACAAAATATCATCAGCTGGAATACTGCCAAAATATTTGGCAAACCATTAAAATAATTACAAAAAACAATTTGAGATAAAATATAAGAATTATAATAATAATGAGCAGTAAATCTAAACAGAAAAGTAAAGATTATCAAATACATGAAAAGTTTCACTTAAGTGATGTAAAGGGCTGTAGAAGACTTCTGTAAAATCCAATTTATTTGTTATCTAATAATAAATTAACAGACTAGATGAACAAATACAAGTTCTATTAAAAAAGAAAAGTTATTAGATATTAAACTAATCTCCTTAAATTTAATATTAAGTACTCTCCTTACTGCTGTACACACTTTTTCCAACTTCTAATTCTAAGAAAAAATTCTGGAATCAAATTTTTAAAATAACATACGGGCTAAGATGGGTGAGTCAAAACAATGGGTGAATTTTTTGTTGGTTGGCAGATTTGTTGTTCTGATTGTAAGATTATCATGATGAAGGAACCACAAATCGTCAACTCTCAAGTTCAGGTCTTTTCTTCATCATATTCTTGCAGGGATGTCTAATAATTTATAGTTAATAGTGGCAGCTGACTGCCAGCAGATAGGTTTGCAATATGTGCAAACACATAGTGAACAACGTCAAACATCACAAGACTGTCAACATCACCGCCTTTGTATTTGTGTGCTTTTTTCAGTCTTAGTGATGATTTTCCTACACACTGTGATGACTGAGACTTTATTTTACCATCATACCCAAAAACTTAGTCTCATTATTATCAACAAGAAAATTTCATTATCATCTGCATGATTCATAAGTTTCTGACAGATCGCTACACAATTGCATTCCTTGGGTTAAGGATTTCAGAATGATTTGCAATAAAACTAAAATGATTTATTACAAAATGAAATCTGCAATAAAACCAAAGAACACTGTATATGATTACAATAAATTAACTGTATATAACAAGCAAACTGGCTGCAATGAGAGAGTTCCTTCAACAAGGTTGTTGTAACTGATTTTCATCAGAATAAAAATACAAAGAAATAACATTATACATACAGGTTATCAACTGTACTGTACACTATAAAGTAAATTTGACACTATGCTAGATAAGATAAAATAATGCTGTATTACACATATCAGACTACTTACCATTATGCGATATTTTTTCAATATTAGTCCCAATAGTCTGTGCAACTTTTTTGAAATCCTTTGGTTTATTTTTACCCACTCCATTATTGATATGGGATGAATAACCGCTATTCCATCCTCCATCCATTTTTACAATTTTTTAAATTTAGATAAGTGGAATAAAAGTCAAAAGTGGATATCTGGAAATAAAAAATATTTCTGTTAAAATCTGTAAAAGAAATTAAAATATACAATGAAGCAAAATACTATTACTTAATATTAATTATTACTTTTACAGTAAATAATTACTGCAACAGTAATATACTGTTACCAATATAGCAGTACTATACGAGTATTTGCACACTCTCAACATAACACAAACTACAATTGATTCAGCATTTAAAGGAATCAATTTTAGCAAGCATATAAAGTACAAAGAATAAGATAAAATAGTGATTAATAGATGACTACAATTTATGTGATTGATATACTTGGGAACCAAGACAAAAAATTATACATTTAAAATATTAAAGTTATCAGGGGATAGAATTTTTGGAAAGTGGTTCAGCACTGAACTAGGCAAAAAAGGAATGTATGTATATCTGAAAGCACCATAAAAACTTGCAGTTCTGGGAAGCCCTTAACGATCTGCTTTTAATCACTCAGTTTCAATCAGCTTGTCAAACACAATCTATAACTTGTTTATAGAATTCTACATAAAAATTTACAAATCCTTCCACTTAAATTCAATTAATTCAGGAGTTGAATGATCCTGATAGGTTATGTGTGAATTTTTGCAGCCAACTTTTGAATCTTATAAACATAAACGAAGAGACATTATTCACTAAGATAATGAGACAAATCACAATTTCATTTTAATGATTGTAAGTAAACAGATATTGGCAAACAAACGTCCCTAATGAAATGCACCATGAAGCATTACACAGAACTAAAGTTACTATAAGTTGTGCAACAGTATCCTCTGAAATAATCAGTTCATATTTCTTTGAGATTAATGATGGAAATGCTGTTACAGTCATAACAGAAGAATATAATCAGCAAATCTTTATCTCCTCAAGTAGAAGAAAACCCAAAATCAATTCAAACATGTGGCTTAACCTTTCACAAAACAAGGCAATCAATGAATGCACTTAAACAACTGTTTCTAGCCATTTTATCGACAGACATGAAAATATCTCTTGATCCATGAGATTACCATATTTCACATAATATGATTTTATTCTTGTTAGAGATTATTTGTAGAATTAAGTATCAAGTGATCCACCTCCATGAAATAGTGACAAATTCAAAAAAAATAATAATTTGTAACCAAGTTAGTGCAATTTCTGTGGATATGTTAAATCATGTGATGGAAAACATAAAGATGATTTGAAGAACTTGTGGATCAAATTGATGGCAACCTTCAGGATATAGTATGTAATATTTAGAACTTATGAATATAACTTTTAAAGTACAGCTAAGTGTTATTAAATAAACTGCCAATATATAATAGTTAAACCTCTTTTTAAAATGCATAACAAAAAATTTTTCTTAACTTTTTAAATTGTCTGTTTTGTAGGCTGATCCACTGTAACAGTAAAGGAAATCCTTTACTATTTGTATGGGAAGAGGCAAATAATATTTCAGTTACCAAATTTAGAAAAAAAAAAATTCTTCTGTGGGACAGAATTCCTTAAGAGGTATTTACTACAATTGTGATGAATAAAAATGTGCAAATTATCATATTTTTGCTCACAACCACTACAGTTGGATTTCCTTTACAAGCCCACGTGAAACATTTTTAGTGCATACATTGATATATATTTAAAAGTTGCCATTTGATTTTCTGAAGTGATGAAGAAGCAAAGTTCTGACTACATTTCATCCTACTAAGTTTCTTCTTGCTCAGTACACACATAATTAAAAACCTGCTTCTTGTATAAAATAAGTTTACATCTGTTTACCTAATTCAGAGTGTTGATGGTAACCATCAAGAGTATTAGCAATGTAAGTGGTATGAAATTTAAACATACTTAATTTGACCTATTTTACTGATGATAAAATTATTAACAGTATCTAAATTTTGTTCTGATGGTTTTGGATAACAATAATACTGATGTAAAGAAATATTTATCACAGGAGAGGTAGATTTATTGGACAGAGAAAAAAAATTGTGAATAAAAAAAGGCAGAAAATGGCAGACTGATCAGCAATCATCAAATGATGAAACATTAATGCTGTTACTTATTATACCCACAACATCAACTTCAAATGTAAAAATTGTTATAACCCAAAATATTTTTAAAACATTTACATAGAGTAAATAAAAACTTACTTTATGCATGAAATAAATCTTGAAATTGAGTCACAAAACCATATATTTATTGGAATTTTAAGTTTATCTGATTATTAAAATTAAGTATTATTTTAATAATTTTTGAAGTACTAATATTGAGTTTATATCCAGCAATGACAGACAATTCTACTTTTAAATATACTACTACATATTACTTGATATTTATGAATTGATTTTACGATAACCTGAATTGGATGTAAAAGATTGAAAAAGATATTTTTTTTAAATGTTAATTAGAATATATATACTTAAAATATTTCATAATACAATACTTTCAAACTAAATGTAAAAATTATTGATTTTAAAGTTGCTCTTTAATACAATTTTTAAATGCTTATTTTTGGAAGTAATTTTAGGGTAGATGAGGTTAGAAACTTTGTGGTTTTTAAAATAAAACCACAAACATTACAAAAAATGAGGAAATCCTATTTGTTTAATTTTAAAAAAACCTGTTAATTTTTTTTTGTAATTATATTGAAAAATTAAAATTAAATAATGGAACTTAACAACATAATAATGGAAGGTAACAGGGACAGCTTTCATAGTTTATATACTGGACAGTATATGATAATAATATCTAAGTAGGCACAAACACAAGAATAAAAAAAAGGGCCTTGAAACATGTGAAAATTTATGTTTAATGTGAACTGTAACAAGCAAATAACAACTTTTTTTTTTATTCTGGAGCACCTTCCATCTATTCCGAGTAATTTAACACCAATATTGGGCAATTTATTTCAAATTTTTGTTGTAAACAACAAAAAAAGGCTCTCTGCTAATAGACAATAATTACTAAATTATAACTTGCAAAGGTTTATGCAGAAAAGCCATTCTTATGATGAAGTAAATTAATTTATACTTCCTGAACAGCTCAAATAACTACTACAATAACATATGTAGAAATTACATAGTGTAAAGGTTATTTTGGAAATAAATAATCAGAACATTATTATCGTTGAATATTTATTTTTTGTGGATGAAAAACGCTTGCGTGTTATCATCGCCCGAATAAAAGAAAAACTAAGACTACATTAAAAAACTAAAAAGATTAAACAAACAAAAATTTACAACTAATATCACAGCTAAAATATCATAAAAAAAAAACTAAAACTAATAAAAAACTGAAATATTAAAAATAAACTAAAACCTACAACTAATAACAAAAATAAAGTATCACAAAAAAATTTACAACTAAAATCACAGTCAGTATTATAATAAGATAAATAAATTTAAAACAAAACATAAAATTGAACGAAGTTTGAGGAGTGTAAAGGACACCTTTCCAAATAACAGAAACAATACTAATATTTAAGGTGAAAGAAATACTAATTTTTGATCTAAAAAGTAAGTTTCTGGGGCCAGATTATATCTGGCCTCCAGATCATATTTGAAAAATATTTCCATTGTAAAGTATATGAATTTTATTAACACTGATGACTGAATCTAACATCTCAAAATCATCCCAAACACCTAATTTCTCTTGATTTTTACAGTCTTAATTCTAATAATGATTTCATAAGACCTGTTAACAACAAACCAATTTTTTGAATGATAGCAAGGTTTTGAGAGATGTAAATAAAAAGTATTCAGTAATAACAATAAAAAAAAATACTATTACAAAGCTGAGGTTTTAAACAATTCATTCATTTTCAAGTAATCTTTGTAAGCTATCAACATTTTCTCACTACAGTCCTACACATCTAATCACTATTTCTATAGCTACATTGATATTTGTGAAACAATGTGAAGCATAGGGCAGGGGATCTTAACAAATATTTGGGAAACTTTTAATATTTACTTACTTGTTTCACTTTAAATTACAGATTTTTGTAACTCTCATGGATAAAAACATTAAAATTACAACGATGGAATAAATGAAAGAGAAGCTTGGGCATTTATATGAACAAAATACTGATTGATATTGAAACATCATGTAGTTGCGGAATACTCAAATTATTAAGGTATTAAGGTTCTAAATACTAATTTTCTACCAAAAAATCCTTTTTGATTGACAACAAACTAGATTAATGCAATTCATTTAAGTCAACCAGTCATTAGAAAAATCTACCCACTAATAATAACATATTTTAGGTTACAAAATTGAAAGCATTTCAAAAGAAAAAAAAAATTTATAAAGTATGATAATAAAAATCATTAATGTTGAAAATATCCCTTTAAAACTAAAAAATTATTGAATTATTACTCTTTTTAACTTCAAACGAAAATTTTATTATTTAAAACTTTTACTTTCTCTAAATTTTTGTTCAAAGAAAAACAACACCAACGGAAAACAAGAACAACAAAGAAGTTAGTAAAAAGCGGTCATACTTTTTAATTGCAGGTAGATTACAGTTACGACGTACTACTTTTTAACCATAGTGCATTAATGAATGACTATCCTAATCAATTGTAACTTTCTGGAGAAAACCTACTATGACACAATAATGTGCGAACACCATGCCATTAGAGAGAAAAACCTTACTGAATCATAAAAAAAAAATAATCAAATTAATAAATTGATAAATTAAATTATAAATTTTAACTGTTACATAAATATTACAGTCACTACTATACCAAACAAGGAAGTTACGCATCACGTATGTAAATCCAATTAACCTTTAAACAAAATAAATTCTACTATATTTACTTACCTTCTGACTAAGTAAAGTGTATTAGCAATTTGTAACAAATATGAGAACTTATAACACTGACAGTGGCACTTCAATCACCTGACGATATGATGGTATCGATCTTCGTAATAAACTGTTCGGAAAACGTCAACTTGCCACACATGCCTTATAAATATCAATTTAATTCTTTATTATAATTTGATTGAGAGATCAGCGAGTTAACGAAACAACTTCTTAGATTAGTTAAAGCAGTTATGAAATCTCACTTAAACAAAATAAAAATATTCTACTTTAATGCACATTTTTGAGTTTTGGATCTTCCTTCTATTTATGATATTTTAGTCTATCATCATGTATCACTGAAAATGATCACAAAAGCGTTACGACGTGTTTAAAAGAGAAATATATTGAACGAAATTTGATTGGTTTCTTCGTTAAAAATGAACAATTATCCTAATTTAGAATCATATTCAAATCAAATAAATTATGTATAGTAAATAAGTTATCTAAAAAATTATTTCAAAGTTTAGTGAAATATTTTACTGAAACGTATTTTAATAATTCCTTTAAATATAGTAATATGTTTTGTCGAACCTTCGTACTTGTCACTTTATGATACTCTCTGGTCACTCTGGTAAGATTTAAACATTAGGGTTAGTTACACCGATGAGTTGGGTGGTGGGGTTTTGATAAGGTATTCGTGTTCTGTACGCGTTACTGAACGTATTTTACACTAGATACAAGATGAAAAACACGTTAGTTTAATCTGTTAAAAATGATGCTTACCGAGCAAATATTATTGGGAAGATATATACATATAGCTAGTGTCGTAGCAATATATTGGATAGTATCAATTGTGACAGTGTTTATCAATAAAACATTACTATCGACCAACAAAGTAGATGCCCCTTTTTTCATTTTTTGGTATCAGTGTTTTATATCAGCGTTAATATGTCTTACGTTAAAACTACTATCAAAATGTTTTCCATCTCGAGTATCTTTCCCGGAAGGCCAACCATTTAATAAAAGTGTAATGAAAAAAGTAGTGCCATTATCGTTTTTGTTTACTTGTATGGTTGGTTTTAATAATCTATGTTTGAAACACGTTGGTGTTCCATTCTATTATGTTGGTAGATCCTTAACTACTGTTTTTAATGTGATTTTAACTTATGTCATTCTTAGAAAGAATACTTCGTTAGAATGTATCGCATATTGTGGAGTAATTGTGAGTGGATTTTGGCTTGGTGTTTATCAAGAAAATGATAGTGGATCTTTTTCTGCCTTAGGGACATTTTTTGGTGTAATGGGTTCATTGTCGTTAGCTTTCTATTCAATTCATACAAAGACTGTGTTACCAGCAGTTAACAATCATATATGGTTATTATCATATTATAATAATGTCTATGCTTGCATATTTTTTATACCAATGATGATTTTTAATGGGGAAATAAAAACACTCATTGAATATGAAGATATTTTAACATTTAATTTTTGGAGTTTAATGACCATAGGTGGGATTTGTGGTTTTTCAATAGGGTATGTGACATCATTACAAATAAAAGTGACATCTCCTTTAACTCATAACATATCTGGAACTGCTAAAGCATGCGCACAAACAGTAATTGCTACTTACTGGTATCAAGAACAAAAACCATGGCTGTGGTGGGTTTCAAACTGGATTGTTTTGGCTGGGAGTGCTGGTTACACAAGTGCTAAACAAAAGGAAATGCAAGAAAATTTCCTAAAACAGTTGCATAAATCATCAAACGTATGAAATATAAATGTTAGTAATTTAATTGAATTTCTATCTAGTTTCATATGTTCCAAATATTAATTTAAAGATTTCTTTATTTTATTTCTGGGATAGAAATGATTTTATTACAATATGATCAGTATCAATAACAAATTTACTATTGTACAACTTATACTTTAGTTTGTTAACATTTATAATAAAATGAGCTTTTTGTAGATTGCTCACACTTCCAGTCAAGCCTGGTGTACGAATAACTTATTATTTTATTTGCCAGTGTTCTTGTATTTTTAAGAATATTTTCAAAGTATTCTATAGTGACATTTATTTTACTACTATAAACTAACACACTACCTGTGCTACAAAATATAATCAGCGCTAAGTATGTTCGGCTATGTAATCCTGCAGTATGTAGTATTATATTTCTACAGGCTTTTATTTTCAATAATGCTGTGATTATTGAATGCATATGTTTACCAGTTCCTTTTACTTATTCAGTCCTGCTACAAGTTGATATACAAAGCCTCCCTGTTGAGATATCTTTAGTATATGGAAAAACAGGTAGTTAATCTTTCATAGGTATCATACATAGTCGGCCTCCGTGGTGTGAGTGGTAGGGTCTCAGCCTTTCATCTGGAGGTTCCGGGTTCGAATCCCGGTCAGGCATGGCATTTTTACACACGCTACAAATCATTCATTTCATTCTCTGATATAATACCTAACAGTGGTAACGGAGGTTAAAAAAAAAAATTGAAATAAATTAAATGTATCTTATCTGTTAGTTTGTAACATGTAAGATGTTTATTTACGAGGCTCGGCTGATAAATTTTGTACATACATGCTTAGCATGGGAATGAAATAAAAAATGAATAAAAGTACAATACATTAGCCACAAAATAATGTATATATTTTTCATTATAATCCCCATTTACACTGATACACATTTCACAACATGAAGTTGCATTCCATCGCTGAAAAATTCTAGCGATCTTTCTCAGATCCAAGTGGCCATAGCTTCCTTCATCTTATCAGTGGTGTAATAATTACCTTTGAGATGAGGGAACTTGTGGAAGTTGCATGCAGCCAAATCTGGCACTATGGCAGATGCAGAGTAGGTTCAAATATCAGCTTGCGGAGAGCTATCAGACAATTTGTGTGGTATCCATTGTGCACAGATTTTACAGCTCAATAATTTGGTCTACTTGTTCTTTCGATATGCCTAATTGAATAGTGATGGGATGCTGGGTGATTCACCAGTTACTTTGAAGCAAATTTTTCATCTCTTTTGATGTTTCTTGACGGTCACAGAAATTGGTTGTCTGCTGCGAAGTGTATCCTCAAATGTCGCTTTTCCACCCTTCATGAAATTTCAACTTCCACCTACTCGCAGTACTCCTGTCAATAGTTTCACTACTGCAAACCACTTTTAAATAATGAAAAATATTCATAGGATTCACACTTTCTGCTGTTAAAAATTTGATATTATGTGCTGTTTAACCATGTTGACATATTGGCTGTACTCTACTCCATTTTAACTGCTACTGAAAACAGACTGGTATATGGATTTCAATGCATTATTGTAGGTTGGTAGAGAGGGATTTTAGCTATTATGTGCTACCAGTTCCAACTCAATAGTTAGCCTCCCTACGGAGGCTACCAGCCTCCATAGCAGAGTGGTAGCGTCTCGGCCTTTTATCCGGAGGTCCCGGGTTCGAATCCCGATCAGGCATGGCATTTTTTCACACATGCTATAATTTGTTCACCTCATCCTCTGAAGATATAACCTAACGGTGGTTCCGGAGGTTAACCAAAAAAAAAACGATAGTACCTTTTGTCTCCATGTAGCACACTAGTGTGTAAAATGTATCAGCCAAGCCTTCTACATTAAACCAATGATGTACTTTGCTTTTTTATAGAAATTTACCAAAATTTATTAAAATACTAAACTATGTTTATTGGAAAAGACTTAGCTATATAGAAGGAAGACATACCTTTTTTTTATAAGCTTACTGAACTTTTGTAATTATTCTTTTTATAATTTGTTAGTAGTATGGATCTGGGAAATGGTAAAAAAAAAGTTGTTATTGAACCCTTTTTTTTTATAATATAATTCAAACTTAATATTGTATACTTTATTTTAATGATTATCAATATTATCAAATGAATCAATTAATGAAACATAATGAAACAGAATTTAACAATCGAGACTTCTGATTTGACCATCCTAGTCTTGTTTTTAATAAAAATTTCTTGCTTATTGTTATTGCATTAATAAAAATAATTTAATAATAGGAAAAAAGTTGTCTTATCGAATGTTCTCAATTATAATGTAATGTTTTTAAAACTTTGGCTAGAGAATGTAATGTAGTACATAATTTTTTGAATTATGGCAACAGTTAAATAAATTCTCTTTATAAATATGGTGATTGTTTGTCATATTGCGTTTTAAATTAAAATTTATCAATATTATCTTTAAAGTTTGTTTTTTAATCTATTAATAATTTTATCATAGATAACTGTCTTAAATGTTTCTAACTTATTGTGAATAATTATTATTTTATGCTTGTTAAAAAGCCAACTTTAAACGTGCTTTCCTACGTATATATATTATACATATAAAAATAAACTTTTTTTTTTTTACTTTTACTGGGTTAATTATGAATTAAAATCAAGACTAATTTTTTTAATGTGTATTATAATTAAAAATTAAGACTTAAGAAGATTTAAAGACTAATATATATCATTCTATTGCAAGTTCTGTCACGTTACTCTAATAGATCATCTTTATTAATAGTAAATAAATATATATATATGTGTCCACAAGTGCATGCACATATGCATAAACATATAATAATTTATAGAATTTGTGCAAAATTTCAATGCATAAATTGATTGAAATATATCTTTAATTGATTAAAAATGTCACAAAACTGTCAAATATAAATTTAGTTCTTAACTTTCACCTATAAAAAAATCAGTTTATCACAACAAAAAAAAAAAATATATATATACACTCAAGAGTTGATAATTTTATCAAAGATTTGTTATCATCATTTACAAAAGATGAAAATAAAAAAATGTGCTTCATTTAAAATATGTAACACTAATTTTATGTCAGATGTTTTTTTGCAAATCAGCTGATTTCAAAGTTGAGAGTTCAAAGGTTCAAATCTTAGTGAAGGTAGTTATTTTTATACGGATTTGAATACTAGATCATGGATACCGGTGTTCTTTGGTGGTTTGGTTTTATCACATTTCTCAGCAGTGGTCGACCTGAGATTGTACAAGACTAAACTTCATTCACATTCATACATTTCATCCTCTGAAGTAATACCTTACAATAGTTCTGGAGGCTAAACAGAAAAAGAGAGAGATATTTTTGAATGAGTTTTGTTGGAAGGTTGTTTTACTTATATTGCCCTGCATCATATCAGAAAATTAATTGTAGTTATTCTGTCTTATCGTTAAGTATTAATTTTACTCGTGCAGATTTGTCAGTTACATGATAATAGGCTGTTTATGTATTTAAAAACAAATTTTTATTTGCCTACATTCTTATTAATAATTTATTTTTAATATTGTTATTTTTGAAAAATAACCTGTTCTTACTCATTTTCATTGCTGGTATACATAATTATATTACACATATAATTTTGTGGATCAACTGATATGTACATAGGCTACAGCATATTAACCAAATATGTGGTATCCAAAATAGAGAAACAGAAAACACTTCCAGCATTTTGAAATCTACCTGGCAGATTTTATTTGCATCAGCAAGTAAAAACAAATCATAGATCCTTTTGAAGACTTTCAGAAAGCCATGTCTAAGTTCACAATAAGTAAACATAATTTTTTAAAGTTATATTATTAAAAATATATATTCAAGAATTGAGACAAATAAAACAATAGAAAAACAGCTTTGTGCCATGTAATCAATTTGTTATTAGTTTAAAAATAGTCCTTAATTTCTTGAAAAAAATCATGGAGAAAAATGTTAAAGGCTATTCAGATAAAGAATGCAGCTGCCACTTTCGTTAAATTGACCACTAATTTTGATATTATTTATGATGCCAAACCGTAAATAACTGATTGCAAGGCAGATGTAATATAAGCTACCCAAGCCATGGTGTGCAATGTTTCCATACAAACAAAAAAGTCCTTTAAATTGTATTTCATGTAATTTTTCCCATATTGCAGGCTTGGGCATTTTATTTTCAGCTTATCAGTACGGTACTAGGGTACTTATGCTTCTTATACTTATACTTAAAAATTCACAATAGCATGCATGTACATGATGCTTAGATCTGAATCTAAGCTGGATAATGTTTCTACTTTTATTTTTAAACAATTTTAAGCACCCTTTAATAAAGTTTGCAGTAAATCACTATTTTTTTTATTTTTTTTCCTGATTATTTGTTATGCATTATGTAAAATAAATTTCGACCTTTAAAGGAGTGTAACATTTTGACAGTTGCTGAAATTCTCTGGTATTGAGAATGTAAATTTTTTATAATAATATAATCATTAGAATGAATTGCTGCTAACTTCTCAGACTTCTTTCATCTGCACCATTATAAAAACAGAACCCTATAATTGTTGTTTGTTACAATTAAAATCAACATAATCAGTTTATCAGAGCTTCTAAAGGTAACAAAATTGTTGTTTAATGAAATTGTTAAAATCCATGGTTATTATTCCATTAAATCACTTGCTCATATCTTAATATAATTTTGTCAATACAAGTGTTTATTTTACAACATTAAACACATTCATAAATTTTAATATATGGCTATGTAAAAATATATACAGTAAAACAACACATATTTCAGTTCTGTATGGCAGTGGGTAAACACGATACAGTATTTTTAAATACTGTTCTGCGAATATAGAATTTCTGGTTCTTATAAATAAAAAACCGAACCAAGTGCAATTTCAGGTCATCTCATTAGTAAAAATTTTACTATTGAAAGAGTTTTGCAAACATCTAAATAATTGGTAATCTGATGGTGCAAGATCAAGGCTATATGAGACATCATTTCCTGACCAAACTTCAGTGATTTAACATGAATTATAAAAGATGTGTGAGGCTTTGGACTATCTTGGTGGAACACGATTCCTTTGTGATTTGCCAATTCTGGCTATTTTTCTTTGATTACTACTCCATTTTCATTTAGTTGTTGACAATAAAACATGTGAACTGACCGTTTAGTTCCTTGGAAGCAGCTCAAAATTTTTTATTCCCACCAGATTGACAACATGATGATCTTTTTTTTATGCAATTCTGCTTTCAATGTGGCTTGTACTGTTCATCATGCTTGCACTATGATCTTTTTCAATTAACAGTGTTGTAAATTATCAGTTTTTTGTATTTTTCATCACCAGTAATGATTCGTTTCATTGCGTTTGAGATGCATATTACAAATATATCAATATTTGTAATATACATCATCATTGCATTAAGTGAATCTCTTTCAATGTATGTAAAACCTTAATATTGACCTTCTTAATGAGTCTAAGACTTTGGAGAGATTTTCAGTTGTTGTGTGATCAGAACACTGATCATCTTCGAGTAAAAAATCTTCAAAACAGAATTTTTTATCTGATTTTGACATGTGTGTTCTGTTACGCAATCAGCACCATAAATTTCACATATCTCTTTGTAAGCCTCACCAGCCTTATTATCTTTACATACATAAAAAAGTAAAATATGTTGAAAATGTTCATTTCTGCATTTCATTATAAAATTAACCAAAAACTAACAGATGCAAAAAAAATTATGAGCAATTTGCTTCTAAAGTGTGTTAAAAAGTTAGTTATCAAATTTTAAAAGAAAAACAATCATAATATTGACAGAAGTCCTTCAAAAAAAATATAAAGCTACCATTTGTGAAAACTGAAATTATTTGCTTGTCAACCCCAAAATTTAGGAATTAAAATAAACTTAAGAAGAAAACAAAAATGTAAATGCCCCATTAAGTAAGAGTTTATTAAGTAACAAATAAGCATGCTGTAAATTATAATTTAGAAATAAGTGTATCATTACAGAATTTCCCCCATTGTATTCCGACTTGTAAAATACCTGAACCATGTGAGAAAGATTAGATGAAAGAACATTAATTGAACTGGTGTAAAACAGACATTAATGAATTAATAATAATTTATTAGAGAAAACCTTGTATTCATCTGAACAGTAGTAATCAACTAATAATTATAATTTTAATTGCAATTTTCAACTTCAACAAATAAAAGAAATAAACATTTTAATGTTTTAGTAATAATAAATACAAACAACTGAAGTAGAAATGTGTAACAAAGTGATAATAAAAATTAACAAAAACCAGACTACAAAAAACAAACGCAAGTAAATTATTCAAACACAGCTAAATATACAAGTATATTTATTTTTTAAATATTACAATTTGATATATGATTTGTTTTACAAATGCATGTTAATTTTTCTGTCATTTCTTTTAGGAGATAGTTATGCAGTAAAGTTTTCTATTGTACTTGGTGTAGTTTAATAGTACAGGTCTTAAAAATATAAAACATTATATCTTTTTAAGACAGGTATCAATAAAAATAATGTTACTGGTAATTCTGTTGAAGGTGTTTAATTTTAAAAACAAGATCTTATGAAAGACCATCACATATTTTGAGAGTCGACATTTTTTTAAATTTTATCTTAATTGATCATGCTGATACATGATATTATTTATGTTATAAAAAATGTAATTAATAATTCTAGATTCTTGAACCTAGAATGAGGATTTCAAACATACTCAGATTTTTTAGGTTAAAGCAGTCTATTTATAAACGTGTATTTCATTGTCTTAATATACAGATATTTTGTAATGCTATTTAGGAGATTATTAAAACCAAATTGGAGTTTATTTAATTATTAAGACTTAATTTCTGCAAGTTCTAATTTCAAACTGTTTCCAGTGATTAAAAAAAAATAAATTTTTAGATTTGAATATTTTTGCAAGTAAATGTGCAGATAATAAATAACATGGTGAGAAAGATGTTATGGAAAATCTCATCCGATGACATTACCCAGTCATCTTATTAAATATCTGTTCCATCACTGGTTTCGTTATCTTACAGTACTGTTGAGGAAGTTAGAGTAGTACTTACAAACTAGTACGTTACAATAATTTTTTTAATTTATCCTCTAAATAATTTAATTTGTAGTAAATATTACTGATTTATTTTTTATATTCGTCATCATAAATAGTGATTGATTTTCATATTTTATGACTTAATTTAACAGTAATTTTTTTATTACTTTTAAAACTTCATCAGAGGGGTCTTTCCAATAATGTGTTAGTGATAAGAGAAATTGTGGAAGCCAGTAAATGCCATGAGACCCCAAAAAATATTTCCATGACTATTTCTAGTAAATTTCATTTTTAACAAATAAAGCTGTTTCAACATTAATATTCAAAGAGAATTATTTAATAAGTATATTTTTATTAATTATAATTTAAGATTAATTTTATATTGTAATTGATCATTTTTGCATTGGAGAAACTGACACCACTATCTTCTTTCTTTTTTTATTATTGAATCATCAGTTATTTGACTGGTTTGCTGCTTTTCTTTACTCCATTCTGTTATGTGCTAATCTTTTTACTTAAAACATAATTACTACATTCTAAGCAATTCATTTTAAATTTTGCAACCTTTGTTGAGGTTTTGCCTTCTACATATCCCTCTCATGACCCTAATATACTAAACTTGTGTGTGTGTTATTTTTATTATATATTGTCAAAAAAATGACTGATGGCATGCAGCACCTTATGGTTTTAATACCTTACGGTAGTTCCGGAGGCTAAACAGATAAAAGAGAGAGCATGTTATGGTTATCCCTAAAAAGATCCATTTGTAAGATCAGGACTGTTGGGTCTCTGGCAAGTTTGCTTGGTTGTAATGCAGAGTTGTGCTTAGTTAAGCTAAATTGAGCTTGTGGTAAATTAATCGTAAAAAAAGTACTGAGAATAGACTACATCCTTGATCCCTGTCTTATTCTTTCATGAATTAAATACCTTTCTTGTTATGAATCAAAGTCTTCCAAACATTTTTCTTCCCATCCTTCTGGTATATGTGTTTGTGATATTGTCTTCCAAATTTATATTTATGAAAAAAGTAATAAAATACTTTTCTTATTTTTATGAATAAACTGACTGAATTATAACATGAATATCAAAATGGCAATCAATACAAGCCAATTTTTTCAAACTAAGAAAAAAATATTGTTTCAAAACTTATAAAGGTAAATATTAAAATTAAATGAAATTGACTGAAACATTTAATTCAGAAGTACACAATTACATTTACAAAAAAAATATCTTATTAATATTTCTTGATGTGATTAAAGAATAAGTATAGTTTTTTCTTGAAAATTGTTAATTTTTAATATTTTACTGGTCAGTAAAAGAAATTAAATTATGTTTAAATTAGTACAGATTAATATTAAACTGAAACAAGGCTATTGTAAATGAAATATAATATTTGAATAAACAATTCTACAACATTTGTATTTCTGTTTGCTGATCATTACTTCTTCAAGGAATTTGATTTTTTTGTGTTAGATTTGTAAAATAATTTTGTGAAATTTAATTGGTTAACTTTAAATAACATTCTATTCAATGAAAGATTTTATATTGTGTTCAGCAAAAAAAAACTATTGCAAACTAACTGCTGTATGCAATGAAGGTTATTTCAAAGGTTGTGCATTATTATTATTATTTGATGTTAAAACAGAAATTAATAAAAAGAATGTTTTGAAACATAATTTGTAGGTGTAATAAATGATATATATATAATGTATGATATTCACTGTAGTGAATAATTTGTGCTTGTGATAATTTGTCAAACAATTGAATAAATGGTGAGACATATAGAATTGTTATCAAATATTTTATTGACGTACCTTTTAATGTTTCACAATACCAATAAACAATCAGGTTAGACAGGCATTATGATAAATGTAGTGCAATGAGAATAGTTTGAATAGTGACGAACTTTTATTATAATTAATAAGTTATGTACGTTTAGTCTTTTTTTCTTTGTTTGTTAGACAATGAGTGTAAGCACAAATAGATTTACGTAGTTTTTTTTTTTTCTTTGTTTGT
This sequence comes from Zanna intricata, assembly GCA_010016005.3. NCBI lineage: Eukaryota > Metazoa > Arthropoda > Insecta > Hemiptera > Fulgoridae > Zanna > Zanna intricata. The sequence continues at coordinate 318 of JAAAKQ030506329.1, read as the reverse complement.
TAGACAATGAGTGTAAGCACAAATAGATTTACGTAATTATTTATTTTTTGAAATTTTATACAGAGTGTATCAAAACTGCACGGAATCTCTCGGAAACGGATTCTATATCTAAAATAAGAAAAAAGTTTCCAATAAATATATGCCTGGAAACGTTTCAGAAAAACTAGAAAATTGCCTAGAAAAGTGCAATTTTCGTCTTCGATTTTTACCATTTTTTTCAAAAGCCGCAGAGAATACAGTATTGGGACTAATTTTATTGAATTTTTCAGACTAAAAAACATAAGAAACCATAACATTTACCGCTAAATTTGGGTTCCC
>JAAAKQ030506307.1:0-20054 GCA_010016005.3 Zanna intricata | reverse complement strand
TGGGTTTCAATTAACCACACTTCTCAGGAGTGGTCGACTTGAGATTGTACAAGACTACACTTCATTCACATCATCCTAATTCTTCCTCTGAAGTAATATCTTAACGATAGTTCCAGAGGCTAAACAGTAAAAGGGGGGGTCTTAGATAGATGCCTTATATGGCATCCTCATATACGTGACTTAGTGGTGAAATGCAAATAACAATTAAATTTTCTCAAATGTATATCGAATATCAATTGGGGATCAGATCCTTCTACGTCTGTATACCTACTTGATATGATCAGATATCGACTATGGCTGCGTTGTTTATTCTTGTTCAAAAGAGCTGTCTAAAGTCTTAGACCTCCTACAAAATGTCAGAATATGATATGCAACTGGAGCCTTTCACACCATTCCCGTTGGTAGCCTTACATGTGAATCAGGATTGTCTCTGCTCCGCTTTTGGAGAGTTGCTCTGTTATTGTGCTATGCGATTACTATCACATCATCGCCCCATAATGTAAATGGACGGGCATTTACAAGACACTCTTTCCAAGCAGCATACAACCGATGTCAGACCCATATCAGACCAGCTGGAGTTAGAGATCGGGATTTAATGAAGTACAGCATCGTAGTTCTCAGAGTTGTTAAATCAGAAGTGTGTGAATCACCTCTATGGCTATTACCATCTATCCTTTGTCAATTTGATTTAGCACCTTTTAAGCAATGTAATTCTTCAGAGGTAATTCATCGATTTCAAGAGATTGTGGACAAACATGACCAGGAGCTGGTTTTATACACAGATGGCTCTAGGACAGCACACAAGGTTGGCAGTGCCTTCCATTGTGTAAGTGTTAGTCATTCCTGGACATTCTGGCATTACTGGAAACGAGGATGCGGACGAGGCAGTTTGAGTGGTTGCAGATGTGCCTGAACATAACATTGCCATCAGACCTGGCGATGTTATGAGTCATGTGTCTGCTATATACATGAATGGCTCAGAACTTGGAGAGGGTTAACAACGAAACTCAATGTCATGAAAGACTTTCTCGCAAGTGGGCAAGTCCCTCTACTATCATGCAGACGGAAGTGGTTATGACAAGGCTAGAGTAGGACGCACAAACCTTAACATCTAGCTATATCTTAACTGGCAATAATTATTTAACTGTATATATATATATATATATATATATATATATATATATGTAGCTTGTTTAAATCATTTACTTTTTTTGTAAAGCTTTGTATAAACTGTTAAAATTATATGTTCTGATACAGTATTTTTTTATATTAGTAAAATTTGATTTTAGAGTTATAAAAGAAAAATAATGAAATAATATATATAACTGCAATTATCTGAATATAAAAATAAATATGTAATCTAGCCACTATATTAATAAGTGGTGCTTAAAATAGCATTCGCTTACATCATATTATTGAATCTTTTGTAAGTATTCTTCATGATTATCCCTCTTATAAAAACCGTTATCAGTAGTACTGTATTACATAGCAGAAAGAACAGTATTTATATTTTAGTATATATCAAGAATTGCATCTAATGAAATTTTTTATTAATTTTTTTCTAAATAGAAAAAATCCACCAAACTAAATTACACCACTGAATTGAAGAAAGAATTTTTTTTTTCATTTTAAAATTTTCATTTTTATCTTTTTCTGTGGTAATGCAGTTTCAAATTTTACAACTTCTTTAGTAATAGATTTTATAAAAAATTTCTGTTTAATATACTAAAGACAGATTTTTTTTTGGTGAGTAATTAAAAAAAAAATTGTATGGGAAACTTCAGTATGGAGGCTAATTTTTTTTAATATGCTATTTTGGTTCTTTCTAAAGGGAAACATTTTTAAACAATATTATTATGCATAGATTACTCCAATTAATGATAGAATGGCAGAAGGGTATGAAGGCAAAGAATTTCCATTAAAAAAAAAGACAAGGAATCTCGTATGCTTATTAATGTACTGTCACTTTATATAATCAGTTTTTGATAAAAATTATGCATTGGTATGCTTTATCATCATACATTGCATTTAAGACACCTGCATCCACAGAGAGTGGACAAGTATATGTCTTTAGTAAACAAACTTTGTATGTAAAGATAAATTTAGAGAGAGGTTCGTGCATTCAGAAATCACATTCTGTATTTTAGTTTCCTACTTTTCTTACCGTTTACGTAAATTAGAATTAAGTAGTAAGAAGTATTTTAATTTTAACTATCAAAGAACATACTTAATTGGAAAATGTTTTGAAATGTGTTTATTATTTCAAAACAGATGTAATAGAAAACTACATAGGTTTATAATTTTAATAAATTCCTCCTTGTAACAAGATTTTTTTTGCCTCTCCTGCCAAAAGCACATAAGAAAAATATTAAATTTTCACGCCTGTAACATCATTTCTTACCCATTCATTATTAAATTAAAACAAAGGCAAAAAACTCGTGGTGGACAACACCCTCAGCATCAACGAAAACTAACATCACCTTGATCTTGGAATGAACTTGGCAAGCCTTTTTTGGTCTGGGAGATGTTTGACCCAACCATTGGGACAATTGAACCTTTATTTCAATGTCATCACCTGTTATGATCCTTGATAAGAAGTTTTTATCTTCCTCTGAATGTTCAAGCAATTCCTGACAAGACTGGATGCGACAGGCTTTTTGGTCGTCCGTCATCAGACGTGGAACAAATTTCGCAGTAATGCAGTGCATTTTCAATTTTGTAGTCAAAATCTCGTGACATGATCCGACTGATATCTCGCACTCTTCAACAAGCTCTCTGGTAGTCAGACATCGATTTGCCTGAACCATGGTATTGATTTTGTCGATGTGCGAGTCATCAATTGAGGTGGAAGGATGTCCAGGATGCTCATCGTCTTCAATCGACTGACGGCTATCTTTAAAACATGCATGCCACTTGAAACATGTCGCACGCTTCATAGCATAGTTGCCGTAAGCTATCTGGAGCATATCAAAAGTTTCACTCGCAGATTTTCCGAGTTTAACACAAAATTTCACAGCAACTCTTTGCTCGTTCAATTCACTCATTGTCAAATATGCCATATTACACGAACAGCACTTCACAAACAACTGTGTAGCTAAGCAACAAACAATGATATTTCTGATCGGCAAACTGTCTTGTAATCAGCTGATCTGTACGAAGAAGGCGACACTAAGCAGATTTCTCTGCAACCAACTGGGCCCGAGCAATTAATATAATTTGTGTATTTTTTGAACAGACCTCGTACGAATGCAGTCCTCAACTTACAAATTCTGTTGAAGAAGAATTTTTGGGACTTTATTGATGACTTATACCTTAATAAGATACTGTGTGAAAATTTAATTTATAAATCTTGGAAAACTCTGTCTGTCATTTATGCCTAAGAAGTGATTGACCCATTGATTTGTGAGGATTAAATTCTTAATACCATTTTTATATATAAATAAAATGTATATTTATTATATATATATATATAATATTACTTATATTATATATATATATATATTTTTTTTTATTATTATTATATATATGTTTATTTATTTAATCATTCATCGGTACCCCTCCCTCATAACTCTCCCCATCCATCGTACCTTTTAATTTTTTCCACTTCAAAGACACTTTTTTGTCTGATGTAGTTGAAAAAAGTATTATAAAAAATGGTAACGTTATAGCATGTTCAACAATGGTTCAACAATGTTTGTTTAACAGTGTATCACGAAGTTCTCCTGGGACTTTAATAATCTATTCTTCTCATGAAAATAGTACATATAAACATATATCCTAAAACACTTTAATTGCAAGTTACAGTCTGTGAAAGATTCTGCTCGGATGTCAGCTACCCTGGTGAAATGAGGTGGTACTGAAATTTTTAGGATGTTAATTAAGGAACAGACAGAATTGTGATTTCTTATGGTTTTTTACATGAAAAATCGAATAAAATAGGTCCCAGAACCATATCTCCAGTAGTTTTTGAGAAATCTGAGGTAAAACAGCAATAAATGGGATAAAAAATCCCATTGGTGCTATTGTTTTTTATGCTTGACGTATAATAATGTTGTTAAATGAGTAATAAACACATAAAAAGTTTAAAAACTGTGTAAGATAAAATTTGAATAAAGTTAAATTAGAAAAATTCAAATTTTATTTAGAAATAGTACATTACTATAATTTTCAGAAAAGTTTTGGTTTTGTTTACATTAAATAAATATTAATGTAAAAAAAACCAAATTCATCTTTTGTGATGGGAAAAATCTATAAAAAGCAAAAATTACTTTTAAAAAATTAAAAAAAAAAATGGAAATTACACAACAATTGTAAAATAAAAATAAATAAAAGTAACTTAGATAATAATTTTTTTATTAATGACATTAATACTGTAAATTATTTGAAAAATTATTATTTCTAAGTTGGTAGTAAAATTAGAGCTGATTAACAATGCGAAATATTGAATTAGTGTTTAAATCATTCTGTAAGATACAGCATATATATCGACTGCTATGAAGTGTGCTGTCATTAGGAAAGGTTTTCTGTAAATTTTAGTTTGAATGTGATTAGTTTGTCATTGAAGGAAAACCATACTTATTTAAAACAGAGGAATACACTGATATGGTATTCATTTTGGTGTGTTTAATGGTAATGCTACAGCTGCTGCAGTAGAATATGAAATACGTTTTCCAAATCGCAGTATTGCAGATCCCAAAACAATTAGAGTGACTTTTTGCAATCTTTGGGAAACAGTTCACTATCTAGTGTAAATTCTCATGAAATGGTAGAAGGCAATTTTCCAACACCGATTTAACATTGAATATATGATGTGGCCTTCTTCACAGTCAGCTATTTGCACCATTCATATTATCTGGTAGTTTAAATGCTGAGGTCTACTTGCACTTGTTTAAGAAGAATTTCCATAGCTGCTTGAATTTGTTCTTCTAGCACTAAGAGTAAAGTATATTTCCAGCACGATGGCGTGCCTCCTCATTTCTCTTGTTCTGTTTTTACTCACTTAGATCATTGTTTCCTGAGAAATGGACTGGTTATGTAATCCATGTTCTCCTGGCCATCAAGATCGCCTGTTTTAACACTTTTATACACTTATATCTTTATCTATTTTTTTACCGACTTTTCAAATTAAGTACAGCATTACTTTTGGTTGCATGGTGAGAGTGGGGGTGCAAATGAACTTTCTTTATATTTTGAGGAGATTTACAATTACGGTTATGAGATTTATATTTTGAGAAGTATAAAAATACCATTCTCTTAAATTTTGGCTTTCTTATATATTAATTCATTTATTTATTTATAGTTTTATGTGTAAAATTTTTTGGCTTGAAAATCTCATAACTACTATATCAGTTTCATTGAAATTTAGAAGTTGTGTATTTGAAGTTGTGCTTGTGAAAATTTTATGAAAAAATTTAGTGGGGCAAGTTAGAAGCATGGTTTTTATGATGCTGCAAGTTGGAACGTGTAAAAAGAATAAAATAATGATAAGTCTGTCTTCTTACACAGAACTGAGCAAGATATATTTTTTCTAAATTAACTGATAAAGGATTTTTATATTGAAAACAAAGTAAAAGAAAACATTAAATGGCAATAAAATTAAATATTACATAAATTTCTTTATGTGTAATTAATAAATATAAATATATTTATATTTATTTGCTATAAAAATGCCCTGTATTAAGATAAGAAATATTTTTTCTAAGGATGGAAGCATTCTTTTCTGGTAGTGAATGTGTTCAAACTTTGTTATTTTTTTATTTAGAATATGTGAACTATTTATTCAAATTATTTAATAATAATCTAATTCAAAAATTATTTTAAAACAAAAAAATAAATGTACCAGAACTGAGAATTGTAAAAAAAAAATCACCTTTGAAGGAACTCTATTATACTAAGGGAACAAATATTTTAAATCAAACCAACACTGCTAATGCAAAGAAACAAGTCTTGGAGTTCCAGAGCATACAAACTAACATATAACTTGACTGCTTGAAGCAGGAAATAAATAGAGACTTGCCTTGTAGACTGTGCTATAATGGCTGCACAAAGGGCTATAGTTACTGAATCATATATGCTTCAGTAATGGCGCTGAATGTGTAAAGTCTCTGCTAAGTTGTTGCCAAGCTTTTTCAAGTGTGTAATACAATCTTTGAAAAAAGGCTGATATGTGTAGGAATATTTGCATGGCTGTAAGAAAATTTTTTTATTATTTTCTTAATTAGCAGCAATTATTGATGAATTATTCTCATTCATAAAATAGAATTGAAGCTTTGAATCAAACATTTTATACAGACAAGGCTTGATTTTGTTGGTTTCTTTTTTATATTCACGAATAACTGCTGCATTCTAGGAAATTGATTTTTGGGTAGCAATTACAAGATGTTGCAGATCCCATGCACAGTATTGCTCTGAAATTGTGTATCTGCGTAAGAGTCAGCTATCTTCACTTATACCATTACTATTATTTAGAAGAGTTTATTTAATTTGTCCAATGATAAATTCAGCTGGAATTTTGTCTTAAATAAGAAAGCATTTAAAGATGAACTTCATTTAACTGGTATTTTCTTTTTAATATTATTCCTAAAAAATCAATTATTATTACTAAGAAATATATAAATTAACATGTTCTTCTTCTGTTTAATTCATTACTTCGGTAAGTGAGGAGGACTCTCTGAATGTGAAAAATTGCCATTATTTCGTATTTTTTTGGACATAAAATATTTATGCACTAATTAAATTGATTAACAGGTTTGCTTGCTAGTGTGGCATAATTATTAAATTTTAATTGAATAAGTGAAGGATTCCGAATGTAATTTTCATTGAACTTTGTGATTAGCCTTTTTTTATGATTTGGGATTAATTAAAAATGTCATAGGTGTTGATTTTGTACGCATAAATTTCTGTAAAGAATATTTAATGATGTGGTTATCTGTTTATTGGGTCACATGGTCATAGAGTTGATTGCAATGTTACTTTTTAAGTAGTCTATATGTAAATGTAGACATTTATACACTTACCCAGTCACACACAATTGTGCGTGTGCACACAGTTAATGTCTATAAAATTCTATTGAATGTTTTTCATGTGATAGAAAGATATTACAAGAAGCAAGAGTAGTATTTGAATCATTATTGCAATGAGAAAATTGAAGTTTTGCTGCAGAGCTGTGATCGAGTACCATTGCTGCATTGTTCATACTATAAACTTGTTATTTTTATTTAAATTATATTATTTTTTTTTGTGATCTTATTGTTAAATTTGAAAGTAATCAATTGCTTTGATATGTTTATTCTTGTAAGTTGATCATATCTATAAATTTGCCTTTTTTCTTATAGGTACACAATAGAACTTGTTCATGGGCCATTTACATGGACAATAAAGAAACGTTACAAACATTTCCAACACTTGCATCAACAGCTAAAACTTTTCAGGTGAACTTATGGTTTTTTTTTATTCCCTCTAATTGTACTGTTAGTATTATAATACTGAAAAATCAAATAATTTATCAACATACTGACCACTGTGCTAAGTAATCTCAAATGACAATAGAATAACCACCACAACAGTAATAGAAAACCTAAAAAAAACTAATATCAAAAGTCGACTTTCACAGGTTCCTATATCATCAGTCGGTACAAAATCTACAATTACATCAAACAAAAACGGAGAATAAATAATAACTTAAAAATTTAGAAAACATAAACCATAACAACCACAAAACTTTGAACAACACAATTCACTGCCAATTGGAATGATAATAAATTTACAATATCATGCAACTAAGTTCATAGACATTGTTGTTAGTTTTTTAGGCTTTCTGTTACTGTGTTTTGGTGGTTATTTTATTATAATAATATGTATGTAATGGTAATCCCCCCTACTCTTTTCCGTGTTTTGAAGCCATTAAGAATGACAATATCTGCATCTGCTATTTCCTAGAGAATTTCCAGTTTATTTTGAAATGTATTAAAAGCTGTACTTTGAAACACATCTTTCTGTGCATTTTATTAGGAAATAGTTTTGATCTCTTTTTTATTCAGTTCTTAAAGAACCATTTCTAATTTATTATCAGGACATTCAGTCTTCCTAGTAACTGGCTACCTGATTGATTAGTTAAACAAATTAGTAACTAAGACTTAACAGGATAGCATAGCTAGAGAATTGAAAGACATGTGAGAGGTAAAGTTGTTAATGTGATTGAAATATTGTAAACAGGGATGAGTAGTTAATGATATTGAATGAAGTAAATGTCAGAATTGAAAAATAAATAAACAGAAGATCAACTTGATCAAAATCTTGTAAAATGATCACAAATTCACAGTACGCAAGATCAGTCGTCAAGATACAGTTGTTCAGTTTTTCAGTCAAGAAGTTCAATGGTATTTATTAACAATAGGGTAATGTTATATTAACCCTGTGTACAGGATTAAAAACTTTTTTATGCTTGTATAATTTCAAAGAGGATAAATAAGTATATTGATATTTTTCAAAGTGCATTTTGAGGTACATTTTACCATAAACAGATAAGAATGTTTTTCACTTCCACTCTGTAGTATTGTATTTTTAAACTTGTGAATTATATCTGCTTGTATTTATTATTATTTTTTTTTTTATTATTAATAATTATTATTAGTATCATCTTTACTGATGTATTGTGTACAAAATTTTTTGCAGGGCCAGTTTAAACATTCCTTTTCCTACCAAATCACATCGTGAACGACGAACAAGTTTCAAATATGAAACAAGAAACAAGCGTATGAAAGTCTTGCCCAGGTAATTTTGATTACAATCTGTTGTTTTGTTGATGCTTAAGTTATTTGTGAAAAATTTATGACAATTTATTTGGTAACATTATTTAGCATAAAAAACTGAAATCTAGTGCTTTTCAAAATATTCTAGAAGAGATTAGTGTGGTAATATTTGATTAAACAGTATATATAATTATCTTATAGCTAATTATATGGGTCTAAGACAGCTGGATTATAGTTATATATATGGGTCTAAGACAGCTGGAAGGTAAAGCAGTTACTATCAGTTAAATTAAATTTGTGTGCTCTTTTATGCATTCTGCTATAAAAATTCATTCACTGTATTTTTTGATCACACCTCGTATGCTGTCTCCCTAACATTTCTTTTTAATATCTTTAATGGTATTTAATTAATCAGATCTTCCTGTTATTGGCCTTAAGAAAAATTACATTTAGTCATCATAGTTTTCCTACTGTATGTCAAGTAGTTGAAAAGAATCGCTTAAGTTAAACATTCACTCATAATGTTATTTGACACTTTACTTACTGTGTTATATCCTTGTAGCTGATTGAAATGAAGAGAATCTGGAATAGCAGAATGTTTGCAATATATATTTATTTTGTTTGACTACTAACTTTTATCTGACTATGTGATATCTATCACTTGCAAATGTATGAAACGCACATTTAAAAAATTTTCTGTGTAGTCATGTGAACTGTTTTATGTTTATAAATATAAGAGAATGCAGAGTGAATATTTTGTGAATTTTTTTTACCTGAAACCAAATGCAAGGGTTAAAATTTTGGCACGCAGTGCATATAAGTATTTATCCTTCCAAAACCTAAGCTGTTTGATTGAATCTAATAAGTTGCCTCACTTATTTCATCTAAGTATAAAGAAATTTAGCAGCTAAAATATAAAAATATATTTCTAACTAAAAGAAATTTTGTGAAATAGTTTGTGTGTGATATTAAATTCAGGTAAATTGTGAAAAGCAGGTAAATAAGCCCAAAAATTTTAAAGTTGTATATTAAAGAACAGTACTGAATATTATATAACAGGAAAAACTCAGACCACCTTACACAACTAGTACAAGTACAAGGATACTCATAATAATTTCTTTATTATTTTAATAGATGTGACGTGATTTTGTTAAGCTTGACTTTAATTTGAAGTATTTTCATACATTTTTTGTTGTTAATTTTTTTTTTATATCTTTTTTGTATAAGTTGTATTTCATTCTCCTTATTGTTAATTAAAACTTAATAGAAAATATGCTTTCTGTTATAATTTTTTATTGAACTCTAATTTTAACATTTATTAATTCCAAATAAAAGTACAAAATATATTTTTTTTACTTCTCTATGTAGTCTCCCTGAAGTTCTGTACAAGTGGTGAGCTTGTGGATCCTTCATGAAACATTTTAGGATTTTTCATGGTCATTTGTGCATAACCACCTCTACTTCGATGGCTTTTATCTTGCCTACTTCAGTGGCTTGAAAAAACAAATTGCAGAAGGATGAATCTGGGTTGTGTGGGGGATGTTATTAGAATTCTTAGTAAATTTTGTCCATTTTATTCAGAGTGCTTATGGCTGTGTGAGGCCTGTATTTATGAAGTAAAATCAAATCTCGGATTGGCTGATTGTTCCTTCACCTGTGATTGTTCTGTTTGGTCCCTTTTATTCCTGTACATTGTTTTCTCCTTGTCCAAGAGCTGATACTAGTATTCATTATTCACTGCATGATGTTTTTGGTGAAAATTGACAAGCAATATGCCTTTTCCGACCCAATAGATAGTAGTGAGATTTTTTCCAGCTGACAGATACATTTTTTCCTTTAAAGGTAAGACACTACACCTATGCCATTCCAAACTCACTGATTTCAACTCAGTAGAGACAGTGATGGACCTGTGATTCATCATATGACTATTCAATAAACAAAAATTATTTTCTCGTCAAAATCAATTCAAGAACCTTTGGCAGATTTCCTGCCAGACCTTCTCTGATTTTGGTCACCCAATTTGCACAAACTTTTCAGAACCTAAGGTGGTTTGTAATAATGGAATAGGCACTTCCATGACTGATATCAATTTCTGAAGCAATTTCATTAATCGTAAGGTGCTGATCATCAAGATCATGGATTGATCAAGCATTATCATCCTTACACTTGTCCTTGATGACCTATTGTGTCTCATTTGGTACAGCTTCATGATCTTTAAATTTGCTGGCCCAGTCATAAACTTGGATGCGTGACACCCAAACTCCTCTCACAGTCTAGTCAAAATTTTTGAAGATTTGATGCCCTCATTCATGAGAAATTTTTTGATAATATGTTGTGCTCTAATATGATGCTACTGACAAGAGAGATGCAAGTGTTGAGGTGGCTGGATCATCCACCTCATTCCCACTTATCGAACATCAATTTTCCTAAAAGACAAAAGTGTGGTGTATATTTGATTGAACGTCATGTATTATTATCTTTTATGACTGCATAAGATCAGTTTAGTTAGTCCATTATCCAAATCTCTTCAATGGGACTGTATGGGTCTTGTGGCCCTCCCAGTACTTTTTCATACGTTCTGATCTTTGTACCTTTTCTAGTGTTGAAAATGTTCCTGTTGTGAGTTTTTTCTTGTGAGTGTGAAGTGAGTGTTTTTGTTCTTGATTTTCTTGTTTAATTTTATCTTATCTGTGGTGTCTTCTGGTATAAGGCCCATTTCCTTCAGATCCTCCTTTATTTCTCTGATCCATCTGCACCCTGCCTTGGTGTTTTTCGAGTCAAGATTGTACCATACCAGCTGTTTCAGAAGTCGTGAATGAAGCAGATGGTTGGGGGTTGTTGTCCAGTGTTCTCTTAGTTCTTTTTTGATCCAGATATTGACAAGGGCAATATATATATTTTTTTATATTGTTGATATTTTCTGATCATCCTGCATGTTTCCAAATCTCTACAAAAGTGTAATCTTTTCCCACAGCCTTATCTGCATCTCATCCAGTGTTTGGTAGATTTCTTTTATTGTGAGAGGGTTTTTTTTTTGGTAGTGTTGTTATTAGGGGTGTTAGTGTTGAAGTTTAGGAGCTCTGTTGGTTCTTTTCAATTTATGAGTTTGTTTAAATATTTAGTAGAATTTTCTGCATTTGCTTTATTGTTTTGGACTATATGCCAATTTTTAATTCTTTATTAGTAGGATTGGTGGTTCTTATTTTTGTAGCTGATTTTGATGGTTTTGTAGTAGTCTCTGGACGGACTGTATTTTAGTGAATTCCTCTTCTATTGACTTTAGTGTGTGTCTTATGGTGTAGTCTTTTTATTCTCCTTCGGGTTCAGGTGGTTTCTTTTCTTTTTTTTTTTTTATTAGGTTTTGGAAGGATTTTTCTGATTTTTGGGATTGGTGAACTAGCCACACTTGACATCATATATTATTATGAATAGTATTAATTATTATTATTATTTATTGTTTAAACAAAACTGTAGATTCTATTATTCCCATGTTCTATTTTGTCTGGCATTATATACTACTATTTCAGTTAATTTTTTTTTTTTAGTTTTTGTTGGAATATATCTTTGTTTTATATATAAATCTATTTTTGTGTATGCCTATTGATTGAATGTGTAATAAAGTATGATTAATATACTAATCAGGCTAATGTGTTAAATGAATTAGCAAACAATTGTACTGAATTTAAAATTATGACATTAAAAATCAGACTACTTTTACTTTAAACAAAATTTTATCAGCTTGTGTAAAAAAAATACTTATATGACTAAAGTAAATTTGTCATTAAAAAAATAAATACGTTTTTTATTCTTCACTGCCAGTCACAGTTAGCATCTAGGAACAAATTAAATTTCTTTTATATTTCTTACTTTAACTGCAGGTATAATATGATGAATAAGTATTCCTTACAATTTTAGATATGCAATTGGTAAAACTCTATAAATTGTTAGTAATATATTTTTTTCGCAACTGTAAAAAATTAACGAAGAAACTTTATACTGTATTAGGACTGCAGTAAACAAGTGTTAAATTGTCTTGTACCATCTGATTATGGATTATTTGTTGAATTGGTTAAAAAAATTTATTGTTAAAACAAAAAAAAAGTTCTTATCACTATCAGCTTTATAAAAAACACTTTTACTGTATGATGGTCATTCAGATATAATCCAGAATTTGTTTACTTTACTTTATTGTTATTAGATAAAATTACAAATAAATTACCTTATTTTTCTGCATAGTTTCTTTCAAGAAAAATACGTTTTCTCCAGTGGATAGGCAGTTTCCTGATCCCCTTATAAAAAAAACAAGATTGTTCCCCCACATCCAATTGTGCACATAATGCTTGACTGCAGCATCATCTTCAAATCTTTCCCCTACTAAAGGTTCCTTCAGCAAACTAAAAATGTGGAAATCACACTGTAACAAGTTGAGACTTGTCACTGTGGTGGATAACTCAAGAAGTGTCCATTGAATTTTAGAGAGTTTATTGAGGCTGAGCTGCTGTATGTGGCTATGCGTTGTGGAAAGGGAGGACGTTGTGAATTGGTTGCCAGCATTGTTTGTTGCAATAAGCAGCCCTGACATCATCCAGTTACTGACAGTAGTATGCTACATTTATTGTCCTTTGTTCTTGAAGGAAATCAATCAGCAGCACACTTTTTTATTCTCAGAACATACTTATCAGAACTTTTCCAGCTGACAAGTATTTCTTGGCCTTGATCAATGTCCCCTCCTTATTTCTTCACCATACTTTAACTGGTTTTTCAGAGTGTAGTGGTAGACCCACATTTTGTTGCAGGTCACAATAAAGTCCAAGAATACCTCTCCTTGCTCAAAGCAATTCAGAAGCTGCTGACAGATGTAGTTTTAGATATTTCTTTGTGATTCGGTGAAAAAACATGGAACCCTCATCGACATTTTGCTATAGCCAAGAGGACTACATTGTACACCCACTCCCAACACTTACACCCACCTCTGATCAATTTCAGCAGTGTTCACCTTCCAGAAGGTCATGAACAGGCTGAATGTTAATCCTGGTCACAGATGATATTCATAACGTTCATTCTCCACTGCAACACAGCCAATTGAAACTTTTTTTGGCTCAATCAAACATTTGAGTTTTTGATAGGGTTTGAGAGCATATCCAAACTGTGCTTGGAGTTGAGTCAAAATTTCAGAGAATTTGACACCTTCATTGGGAGAAATTGGATTATAATGTGTTGTGCAATAAAGATTTGATATCTGCAATGGTGGATTATAATTTTTTGAGCAATGGATGATGGTAGTATCTCCTGCTGACGTTCTTCTGCAGACATTCTGATACTGATGTGGGAACGTGACTATAGGTGTGGCTGGGCACTTGCTATCCTTCACATATATCCAACGAACTACCTGCAGCGCCCCACCACATTGACTGCTCTTCCTAAACTCATGTGGCATAATTCTGGTTATAATTAAATGACGTTAAAAAGAAAAATGTTTTATGAACAATAAATTCTAAACTGATTAGCTACAGCAAACTGATTTTGCTATAAATGAGTTTATATAAATTATATGTGATTTATCTAGTCAATTCTCTAATTGTAATTATAATAGGTTTCCAGCAAAACCTGATGGGTTGGTACCTGATGAACAGATTGAAGACCGCATACATCAACTGGAAGAGTATCTTAGAACTTTGTTAGAAATTCCAATTTACAGAAATCATTATGAAACTGTAAGTATGATTTTTTTTTTTGGCTTAGTTTTTAATAATATTCTAACATACAACTTTTATGTAAATCATTTTGACCGTAACATAGAAAGATGTACTTTTTCTATCAAATATAGTTTTATTTTTTAACAAGTCTCCTTTCAAGTCGATACTTTTTTCCAGCGATACTTAACCTCTTTAACCCTTCCAAGTAGTAGCTGGCATATTTCTTTGCAAAATAGATATTTACATATGTAATAACCTCTTTGTCTGATGAAAATCTCTTTCTACCAAGCGAACTTTTAAGGTTAGGAAACAAAAAGAAGATGCTTGGGCTCAGATCTGGTGAATATGGTGAATAGTCAACCATTTCAAAGTGCAACGTGTAGACTTTAGCCATGGCAACCAACGAAGTGTGAGCAGGCACATTGTGGTAATGGAAAAGCACTTTCTTTTTCTTTAAATGCAGTCATTTTTTTTTGGAATTTCTGCCTTCAGCGTGTAAAATAATGATGCGCAATACTGTTTTGTTACTGTTTTACCTTTTTGAAGATAATTGATAAATGGAATTCCATTACTATCTCAAAAAACAGTCCCAATCACCTTCCTGGATGATGGAATCATCTTCGCCTTTTTTGGAGCAGGTTCATCATTTGCAGTCCATTGTTTTGATTGTTTTTTCATCTCAGGAGTATAGTGGTGGATCCATATTTCATTTACAGTTATGACTGGACCCAAAAAATCTGACTTGTTTTTCTTAAACTGCTCTAGCAGGGTCTTGGAAATGTTCGTTCAAATTTTTTTTTTTGGCCCAAAATAAGCAAACGCATTATCCAATGCACTGATAAGCTTATGCCTATCCAATTTTTCTGTTAATATGTGACGAACACGTTCTTTTAATATGTTTCGAACACTCCCGGAGTGTAGGATTCCGGACAGTGTTAGCCATGTGCTGTATGTGTATGTCTGCCCCTGGTATGAGTTTGCATGTGACAGAGTGGTTAGGGAACTTGAGAGATTGCACTCGGGCCTTGATTAAGGGTTAATTGGAAGACTGGGGCTGAGTGGCAGGTTGTTGCTAGCTTCCTGTAGACCATTCTGTCTTCCAGGGTTGCGGAAGGAGTGTAGAAGGTAGGAGCCTGGGTGGCTAGTATTCTGGCTTGTCCAGTTATGTGGCTGGACATAGGCGATTTTGGTGACAAGCAACAATTATTTTCTTAATACTGAGTTTGCATTGTGGCATAGCTCTGGCAAGGCAGTGACTGCCTTTTAGGTTTGTGCTGCTTTGCTGGAGGGTCGGTAGGGACATCAGGCTTGGCATCGCCAGGTTTGTTTCGTTTGTGCGGGCGGCCTTGGTGATGTTGGGTCTGATGTGGCGAGAAGAGAATATCACATGAACTTGGTTCTTTGGGAGGTATTAGCCTCCATTCTGACCCTTTGTGAATGCATGTTGCATGTGTAATGTTATAGGTCAAGATTTTGATGCTGCGAGCTGCGTTTTGAGTGAGAGTTTGATCTCCAATGATATTAAATTTTTTCCATTTTTACAAAAACAATCACAATGACTTATGTAGTTATCAAATTACAACTGAGCATCGAAAATGGTTGAAATTTTAGGGAACACATGCGTGAATATATACCCTAACTTTTGTTGACAAGTGCTGCCATCTTCATGTTGAGGCTCAAAACTTTTCAGACAAACCTTACAGTACTATGTTAATTTAGCATTAATATTATTGTTTATATTCTTTTTATAATTAGCTAATTTAGTTTAAAAAATAAAGAATTTGTTAATGGTTTAGCCTAAACATGATGTCTGGGGGAAACCTATTTAACTGAGGAAGTGCTACTTGTTGATTTTATAAGGGAATTATATATACTTTAGGAATGCATTTTAAAAATAAAAATGAAAAAGATTCATATGAATATAAGTCCATTTGTCTTAAAGGTAGTGGCTGCTAAAAGATTTTTACAAAATTTATGTAAATGTAAAATGATTTTGTATTTTATTTTTGTAAATTTCACATAGGGAACATTATTAGATTATTTTATTAATATATATTACTATATCATTCTATTATAATACATAATTAAGCTAAAAGTGTTTTTTAAATTTATATTGCAAATATAAAATAATTTTGTGCCTTATTTTTGTGGATATCACTTGCTGGACATTATATATATTATTTCAAAAATTAAAATTTGTGAAAAGTGTAATTTTGACATGAAGAGTTTAAAAAACTGAGACCCTAAATTTTATTTTCATTTTTCAGTTAAAAAAAATTTTCTTATAATACTTAATTACTGCAAACAAAAAATTGTTTTATATTGTAAGAAATAAATTTGTTCAGTTGGTAATAAACTTTAAAAACTTCACAATTAGATTTCAGAGATTCTAATTATGAAAAAATTGACATATAGAATGCAGCATTTAATTTTACTCATTCTGAGCTGGTAACGCTGCTTTTATGTTTATAGGAGGGGTTGCTTACAGCAATGATAGCATTCTCTATGGCCTTGGATTCAAACTACTGCTGTAGACTATGTATCGCAGTAACTATGGAACATTAGTTCACATAGTGGTATATATTCTGTGTGAAGTAGTTAATATTAAGCCAGTAGATCATATCCATAGAGAGAGAATTTTATCAGACATTTGGTGATTGTCGTTAATGTGGGGGTTCCAATTTCAAGAAAAATAATTAATTAATGGGTGCATTGGTGATGTGAGACTGGATCTACATAGGATAAAGTTCATATTCATCAAAATGCTGCATGAACATCTGAAAAATAGAGTTGTGAGAACAGCCTTGAAGAGGAGTTTGTATCAGTGTAGCAGCATTCACAATTTATTGGAGAGATGTGTACAATGAATTTTACACCTTGATTTCTATTTTCATCTATATAAACCACAAATCATCCTGGAATTAACTGCTATGCAGGAAGCATTATATATTAGTTGCTGCCAATGATGACTTAAGTTGTGTCACATTTATGATGACCGTGGCAAGTAGCCTCATAATAGTAAAAAAGCTGTATTTTTGGGCAACAGCACTGTAAACAAACAAAACTGCTGATATTAGGCATTTACTAATATATACTAATTTCACAAGTGGGGCCTGTAAGGTCATTGTGTGGTGAACCATTTCCAGCATGGAATTACTGGAGGTCTGCTTTTTCAAAAGTGATTATGGTGGCTTTAATGCTAAATATTATAGTTTCTTATTGGAAATGTTTTTCCTACCATAATTGAGACATTGCATCTGAATATAGTGAGTGAGTCACTTCAACAGGATAATGGCATGCCTCAGTAAAGCACCATATTTGATGCATTCCCAGTCAACTTCTTTTTTGGTTTGGTGATGGTCAGTGGCGTGCCTATTTACATGCTTTTTTTTTATAGTGGTATTTGAAAACACAAGTTTTAACTCACACCCTCTGTGACATAACACCCTTAAAAACAATTTATTAGGAGATTGTGAATGTTATGCAAAATTTGACTTTTGTAGAAAAGAAAGTAGGACTATATAATAAAAAAAAATATTCAATTAACATCGGCAAATAATGTGTTATTAATAGTTTAATTTTTTCCTGAATTATTTATCATGTACTAAAATTATTTTAAATTTTTCTAAATAAGGAAAATGTTTATCTTTCTCATTTGTTGACTGTTTCATACTATTAATTAGATATTTGTCAGGTAAGATTAGGTTTTCACTATTGGGTCTAAGAAAACCAAAATGTTATAAATTCTATTTTATGTATAGATAAAATTATTTTTATTAGAAATGAAATAAAGAAGTATAAGCATAGGTCAATTACACAAGGTAAAACAGATTCTCAAAACCAGTCGCTTATAATTGTATGTTGTAGTATAGTAGGGTATATATTATTCCTAATTTTTAGAAAGTATTTGTTTTTTGACGTTTAATTTCTTATATCTGCTGATTATTTATTATCATGTATTGTTTAATTTTTCACTAATTAGTGATCATTAATTTAGAGATTGTTTAATTCTTAATAGATATAAGTAAAGGTGATGTGTTTTTCAATAAAATTTTTAACTTTGGCACCAGAAACCGTTGTGCCATATTTTATAATATCTAGTTATAGTACTTTTATCAGAATGTAATTCTCCTTCTAAGAAACATAGTCAATTTTCTTAAATGTTTATTGTGTATAGGCAGTTTTCCTTGAGGTGAGTCAACTTTCATTTGTAGCTGAGTTGGGCAGTAAAGGGAAAGAAGGCTCCATATTGAAACGAACTCGCAGTACTCACCATGGAGGAGCAGGGTGCAATCTTTGTGGTCTTCTAGATGCTGGTATCTGTGTTAGGTACAGAGTAAAATCAAATATATTGCATGAAGTCTTATTAATGATTTTGTTTTTTTTTTAAGGAGGATTATGTTTTTATATCATGTTAAGTATTTACAATTTCAATTAATATTCCACAAGATTTTCATTTGAGTTATCTGTATATAATTACCCCCTTTGTGCTGTTGCAAACTGTGCTTTTCTAATTCTATTTCTTATGTAATATTCTCTTACTGTCCTTATATAATTCAGGTAAACTCAGTATATTTCTGTAAAATATCTATGGACTGTTAGTTTATTATAAAATTTCATTTTAAATGTTAATGTGATTAGAGTTGAGTGAAATTATCTTGTTTTATTTAAAATAGTAATAATAAAAGAGGCAGTGTCTTTTTCAAAGTAAAGGTAGTAGAGTATACATTATTTTAATGAAACTTTTTTTATTTCATAACAGCATAAAAGTAAATTTTTTTTCAAATGATAGTGGGTAACACGTCACATAAAACATATTGTTACACTGATATTTTATGAATTATTTAATAAAAGATTATAGCCTGTGATTTAAAAATCAAATTAAAAGTACAGTGTAGTTTAAAGAAATGAAAAATTTGCAAAAGAGCTTTAAAAAATTGCAGAATAATTAAAAAAATTCATTTTTTAATGAAAATCATTATATACATTGCCATTAATGAATTACTGTATTTTAAAGATCATGTCTCCACAAAGAAATGGTAAAAATATGACACAAAGAGGAATTTCCGGAAGAATGGAAAACCGCAATAATCCACCCTTTACATAAAAAAGGTGGTAAAACCAACCCTGACAACTATAGGGGAATTTCCGTACTAGATTGCACTTACAAAATTCTATCAAGAATAATTTACAACTGAATCAAAGACCAACTGGAACAAGAACTAGGGGAATACCAAGGGGGATTTAGACCATGGCGAGGTTGCCCAGAACAAATTCTAAATTTACAATTAATTATAGGGTATCATAAACTATGGAATAAACAACTGATAGTGACTTTTATTGATTTCAAGAAAGCATATGATTGTGTATATCGAGAATCCCTGCTAGAAATCCTGAGAAATTTAGGGCTTCACCCAAAATCATCAGACTAACACTAACGGATACCAAATCTAAGGTTAAATTCAGGGGAGAAATATCTGATCCATTCGACGTC
This sequence comes from Zanna intricata, assembly GCA_010016005.3. Taxonomy (NCBI): domain Eukaryota; kingdom Metazoa; phylum Arthropoda; class Insecta; order Hemiptera; family Fulgoridae; genus Zanna; species Zanna intricata. The sequence goes on along the minus strand of JAAAKQ030506307.1, from coordinate 114 downwards.
AAAACAGGACTGAGACAAGGAGATGGACTGTCACCAGTTTTATTCAACTGTGCCCTTGAATTTATAATACGGGATTGGAAAAAATTAAATAAAGATAACGTTAAAATAGGAAAA
>JAAAKQ030506296.1:0-14830 GCA_010016005.3 Zanna intricata | reverse complement strand
TATTAAAATAACTTATTAACTTATTTTATTTGGTTTTCATTATTTTTCATTTTTAAGAAAACATTTTTATTTGGTATATATTTCCCAATATTCTAAAAAAAATACTGTATTGTGCTGTACAATATTTTTATTGCACGATCAGTTTTTATTAATCTAGTATAATTTGCTTGTCTCTATACTTTTGTAGGAAGTAATGTTTTTAATTGTTAAAACATAGCTTTTCTTATCCTGCATTCCAGTCTACATCAAAAGTATCCTTTTTATTTCCTTGTATGAAATACAAGAAAGTATTTTAATCTAGAAAAATTTCGGTTTTCAGATTTCAAGGAAATATCCATTTTGATCATCCCTGAATCCATTTTGACTAGTTTCGGCGTGATGTATGTACATATACATACATATGTATAACTCAAAAACAATTAGCTGTAGGTTGTTGAAATTTAGGACTGTTGTCCTAAATCAATCGACTTAATAAAAAAAATCCAAAAAATTTGAATTTTGGACTTTTTCTTATATGCAGTAATAAGCTCTCATGGAGAGGTTTTCAACAATATATATATATATATATATAAGTGATGCTTATTTTCATTGAAATTGCCTTAAAACATAATTTTAGAACTCTGAAGAACATTCAAAAGACTGTGACTGTCCAGTTAAAAGCCCTACCACTTAAAGCCTTCCACCGCTGCTACCAGGAATGGGAAAAACAACTCTGCCAGTGTATAGCTGCACAAGGGAACTACTTTGAATGGGATAATATTGTTGTTTGAAAAAAATAAAAACTTTGGTAAGTAAAAAGTGGCCACCAGCCCACGCCACACTCCAACACCAGACATCAAAATCAACATTACAAGCACCGGTGTGAGATGCTCACCGTAGGCAGCCGTTTAACCACAGGGCTCCATGAGGAGGCCACTATCCCCTGCAGACAGCAGCCAGAAAATACACCATCCATAATTGACTATGGTCAGCAATTCATGGCTCACACATCCCTACACCTGTTTGCAGAGGAGGTCGCACCTCTCCTCCGCAGGTGCAACTTTGCACAGAATTTAAGAATTACTGCTAGGTCCCAACGGAGTTAGTGATACATGAGTTTCACAGAATTTCATGGGTTTCAAACCACAGATGTTAAAGACTGCTACTTCTCAATTTAGCTGCTCATTCTGGTTTACTGGATACAAAAGTGACCAGATACTAAGTGCCACCACGAGTAGGCAATGAGTTGGCACTTGTCTCGGTGAAATCAAAGACTTTCCTATAGTCTTCAACCCTACAGTAGTGTTTAGTAATTCTCTTTTAAAATATAAAGGATATAGTTTCTCTTTAAGAAACCTCTTTAAACATGTTTTAAAGAGGAAAAAACTGTTTATTTTAATAATTAATAATTGTTTGTTATTTTTTTTTACAGTCGTGCTTTCTTTTTGTAATTGTTGCAATGATCTCTGGCGGTCTTCTCATGTTTACCTACAAAGCAATAAATTTTGATTTACCTGGATTTTTATTAGTTCTGTTTGCTTCATTTATAAGGTAATTTTTATTTATGTGAATTGCATTACTGTTTATCACTTATACATTAAAGTTAAGTGGTTGGCTCTAAATTATTTGTTTTGTATATATATATATATATGTATATGTGTATATATATATATATAATTCAAAAGCCACTTCCTTTCTGATAATTATTTAATTTTAATTTAACTAAAACCACTTAGTATTGTTGACACTGTAAACCATCAAGCTGTAATGAACCACTTGTCATTATCATTGAAATTAAATCATGCTGCTTAAATTATCAGCTTTGTAATTCTTTGATGAAATCTTTATTTTCAGATTTATTAGTTATATTAAATTAATTATAATCATATTAAAAAAATATATATATCTATTTCTTTTCATTTCCTTTTTAATGACATTTTATTAACAGAAGTAGACTATTTTATCAATATGAGCTAACCATAAAATGTAGTTATCTAATATTTTGAATTATTGTTAATTAGCTAAACCCAGTGATTGATAACTATTTCCTAATATGTGATTGTTGGTTCCTGAACGTATTGTAGATGTATTAAAAAAAAAAAAAAATCATAATAAAAATAACATGTATATCATTTTATTCTAAACTTTCTAAATTGCTAAAAAAGTGACGCTTGAGAAAGTAAAAATATTGTTTTTTTTTCCTTCTGTTAAGTGTAACACAACACAAATCTATGATGCTTTAGTATGGCCAAAATGTATGAAATTAAATGCAGATTTGAAAAGTATGAACACATTTAAAAATATTTATAGACATATTTTAAACTTCTATATAATGATGTAAAAAAATTGTGTGACAGTGGACTTTTTTACGGAGGGATTATGTGTCATTTTTACAGTTACTATATTGAAGAAAACAAATGTGTAAATTTTGAGGGAGAAATGTCTCGGTAATGATTCTATTTCCCTAAGATGCTTGGATACTTGATTCATTACATGAAATTCCTTTGAGTCATCTAATTTCCTTTCTCAGACAAGTCAAATATTACCCGTGCGTTTGTACAAGAGCTTTTGTAAGAATAGTTTTATTTATTAGAACATTTTCATTGTCAGAACTAGAATTATGTTTATCATCGTTGTCCACTAAAATATCAAATCTGACACTTTCAGCAGAAATATACTTATCAATATATAACAAGTATTTACGTTTTAACTTGATGAAAACAGATCTTTATTCATTAAAAAGTTGAAATGAAATCACACTTCTTTTAAAGTATTTTCTCCATGTTGAGCTGAACTATATGTATCAACAAGTATCACTGATTTTCTGAAAGAACAAGTCCAAAATAAAACCTAGTAAAGTGGAATAATCATAGAGTTTAAAATCTCAGCTATCAATTCAAACAGACAGCTGTTCTATTTTTCTTTTTTTGTACCTATGCTTTTTTTGTGATAATGTAATTGCAAGATTGTCAATTAATAAATAGGCAAGAAATTAAGACTCAAGCCATCGCAAATTAAATTTTCATCAGTTATAAAAGTCAATCTTTTCTGTCTTACTTTATTTGCATTCCTTTGGGTTGCCTACATAATTTAAACTTGTGATCTCTAAAATTGTTATGATTTTAGTGGTTTATAATTTTTGTGGTTTTTTGTAGTGGTTAACTCAGCATGTAAATCAATTGTTTAACAGCTGGTTTTTGAGGTCCAAGGTTCTGAGATATGAATTGTAGTAAGGGTTAGTTGCTTTTATATGGATCTGAATATTAGACAGTGGATAGCAGTGTACTTTGGTGGTTGGGGTTCAATTAAGTACATGTCTCAGGAATTGTTAGTCTGAGTATACAACTCTACACCTTATTTACATGTTATATATATATCATTCTTATCTCGTTGGGCTATGGGGGGTTGTTGCTTATTTTTCACAAGTTGAACTGATTGCAATGTACAAAGGAAATTAAAAAAATCAATAAATTATATCTAAGCTTTTAATTAGAAAAAGCAAATAAAACATCCTTCAGTTTATTGATTTTTAATTTTTTATGTCACTTAAAATACACATTATAAAGGTAATCAGAAATAAATTTGAGGGGCAAGTGAAATTATTCATGCTGGAACTAATGGAAGAACTAAATGTTACATTAAGCAACAGGTGCTGCTGTAGTATCATTCCCCATAACATTCCAAAACTCATTATGCCTCGCTGTGCTTAAATTACATGGAGTGATTTAATTTTTAATAGCAGTTTACAAACTGCTGTTAACAGCTGTAGTTTAAAAACTTTCTATGTTGATGAAACTATTGATTCAAGTATAAAGAGTAGGATTCTTCTTCTCATCAGGTACAGGTGAATCACATGTTCTGATCTCAAAGAAATTTTACATTTATACATCCAAATTTAACTAATAATGATGTCTAGAGTCATTAGGGTGTAGGTAAACCAGCATTTCTCATAAAAATGGAACTATATTATCTTTCCATCACCATACTTATAAAATTCTACATTACTGGATTCCAGATATACTCATTTATATAGATTCATTATTATTTGATTTATGAGAATATATGTATTCTTGGGATTATCACCATCATTTTCTTCTGCCCATATCTCTCCAACCCATCAGTTTGTGATTTCATCATCTTTTTATCATTTATTGTGATTTTCATGTACATGGGATATTTTGCCAAGAAAGCTATTGTGTTAGAAACTATGAAAAAGCCTATAGGATATTATTTGTGAAATCTGGTTGAATAGATCCCAAAAATGTTTGTTTCTTTATAATCTTTTGGAGAGTTATTCTATTATTAGATTGGATGCATGAACTTTTATTATAGTGTAGATTCTTTTAAAGTGAGTGTTGAAATTCTTTGGGATTGTGACTTGAATTCTTCTATTGATTTTATTATTTTGAGGTTGACTAAAAAGCTTGTTCCAAACTGTGGGACATTTTTAATCACCCTCTTCCCAGGCATACCTTTAGAGAGCTCATATCCTTGAGATTCCATGGTGTCCTGGTCGCTGTTTCTTATTTCCTGTAGTTCCGTGAGAGTTTTGTGTTTGTTTACTAGGTCAGTTTTTACTTTTTACCCATCTGCATGAGTTTACATTTTGTGTGGAAATGTAGGTGATTTGCTTCAGTTTGATCAGTATTGTTCTTATTCATGTGTGCTGCATTAGGCCATTTCAATGTTTCTGATTGCATCTTATCTTCTAAATGGCCCATCATATTCAAGTGCTGCCTTCTCTAAACTCTGGTATTGGTAGCCGGCTGGAGTATTCCTTAAAGACATGTCAAGTTGACTGTCAAGGGGTCACTGGGACTAGGTCCTGAGTTACAACTTTAGATGTAATCTAATGAGGTAATAATAGAGTATGACTTGGTAGATGAAGTTCTGAAGTTTGATTAATTCAATTTACTAGACAAATTTCTCATATTTGTTCTGGATATATCCAGGAGGCTTAATCTGACTTTGTTAAAGTTGTTTTTTTGGAAAAAAGTTAAAAAGTCTGATCCTAATATTCCTAATTAAGTATTTAAGCATTATATTATAAGCAAAAAAAAAAAGTTAATTAAATTTTGGAACTGAATTTACAGCATTGAATTCTATAGTTTAAGTATTATATATTGTAGTTTTTAACATATTATATTAGTTACATATAACTAGTTTATTATTATTATTTTAGTGGTTTGCGTTGGACATTGGCACAATTAATAATGCAGCGTTCTGACCTTGGACTAAAAAATCCAGTTGATATGTTATACTATGTTCAACCATGGATGCTACTAACAGTTTTTCCACTTGCCTTAGTTCGTGAAGGTAAGTTAAATTCTTTTTGTTGTTTATTTTTTGTTTTAATTAATAATAAGCTTTTATAATTGTAATTTGTAAAGTTTATTGTATATTTCATATAATAGATTTTTAATGTTTATTGTAATATTTTAATGGCAAAGGAAGTTTCTACACAATTATATAACATAGTGTCAAAGCCTTATAAATCGAAAATAAATATTTAGTCATAACAAGAATGAGTTAATGAATAACAAATATTATCTGTTACAAATTCTTTAACAAGTGGTTAAAAAATCTTGTATTCTTTGAATATTTTTCTCACAAATTTTTATATTTTATCTTTTTCATTTTTCACTTAGTCTGTATTAAATTATAGAATATAAGATCAATTAATTGTTTATATTGGAAGTATAGAGAAACTGTTATAACCTTTTTGTTGGGAATGGAAGGAAATTATTATTGAGAAAATATAAATATAAAATCCAAAAATTCTATGTTACTTGGTGTTATAAATCGAGTGAGAACATGATTTTATCATTATTTTACATTGATTTAACCTTCTAGAAGGCAGAATAAGTAAATAAAATATGGTATTTTAATGGCCTGGTTTGTTCCTGTCACTTGTAAAATTAATCATTTTCATGATCAAGTTTAATACAAGGTCCAGCAGAATGATCTAACACTTTTGTTTGTAGTCATCATTATTTTGTCATAACTGTCAATGAGAAGGTGGGACCTTTGTCCTGCGTAGTTATCGTCATACCATTTTAGTTGCCATCATAAGTTGGTCAGGTGAAATCATGCATTTGTGATTGTTGATTGTTTTAAAAATAATGGGTTCCCTTATCACTACACAACATTTATTTCACAGACTTTTAATTTAAATTGAAACTTGTCTTTTTCCAAGTAGGAATACAATATTACTGCGCGTAAAACTTTCAAAACACATAGTTTGCTTAAATAATATCAACTGCATGAAAATGCAATTTGAGAATACCTGCAGATATTGATGCTGTAAAGTTAGTGCTAACACACTCTCCACGATGTTACAATACGAATGCCACGAACCATACTGCTGCAGTAGGCATTTCTGATTGAAGTATAAGAAGAATTTTCTATGACAATGTTCAGTTCTACCTTACAAATGATGTTTGTGCAGGAACTCACTGTAAATGATTGGGGGTCTCGTAAAGCAGCATGTGAGTTTTCCTTGAAAATGTCCACTACAACACTATTATTCTTTCAAGTGACAAGGCATATTTTCACCTCTCTGGATATTTCAGTAATTAAAATTACTCCCATGGGGCTGCCAATAATCCATGAGAACTTCACCAGCAATCGCTTCACAGTTAATATAACATAGTGTGGTATGCAGTTTCAAAATTTGGCATAATAAGCATAATATTTTTGGAGGAATCAAAAAACAGAGCAACAATAACAGCTCATTGGTATGTAACAATGTTGTCTGATGTTTTGTTAGTGAAAATTAATTTGCTTGCGGATGGAATTCGGTTCCAACATGATGGTGCCACATCCTTGAATTTCCATCCATGTTTTTCAAGAAATCTTTAGAGGACATTTGACTTCACAACATGGTGATGTTCCCTGGCCAGTGCATTCATCTAACCTTGCCGTTTATGACTTTTTCCTTTGGGGCTATTTTAATATAGTCTACCGTGGTCAACTGTGTTCAAATACAGAACTCAAGGAAGCCATTCGATGTGAAGTTGCAGCAGTTTCACAAGTGATGAAAATTTTTAGAAAGATGTAAAATGAGTGTGTGAGGAAAACTGGATACATTAGGATGACAATTTTCAAGTAATTTTGGAATATTGTAAGTAAAAATATGTATAAAATTACAAAGTAATTTTATACATTAAACTTTTCAATGCTATGAAAAGTATCAAAATCAAAAGTACTCCAAAATCATCAGATCATTCTGCCAGATTCTGTAAATACAATTTTTTTTTTAGTTTATTGTATAATTATTTTAATTATCTTGCAAGTCTAACTTATATAGAAAGTCAGTTTTTTCAGTGACCGTCAAAATTAATTTTATATTGAATTATTTTTGTTAAGAGGTGACATTATTTGAGTTGCTGTTTTACGAGTATGGGGTTGCCTGGATGATTGCTGAGCACCCCTTCTGTTAAACGACAGCTTGTTGCTGTCATTTAAAAATCTCATGACTTGCTCATGATATATACCTTTTAAGTTAAGCTAATTTGACTTTCTAAATCAAAACAGATCACCATGTTTTTTAACACAAGTAATTAAGTAAATTAAGAAGTATTAATTAATACTTCTTAATTAATATATATATTGCATCTTTATATATTGCATCTCCATCGATTATATTATTTTTAATTTATCTTTATATTGTAAACTTCATTAAGTGAAGTAAAATTGTTTATTGTCTTCTTTGAACTAAGACATTGTTAGTGGTGTCAGACGCTATGTAAGAATTAAGAAAAATACTTAATTACCAATATGACATATTGATTCAGCATTTCATTTCATAATTAAATAACTGTGCAAACTATTAATTAAAAAAATTGATCATAAATATAATTTGATTTCTTACAAGATTAGTATAATCTCTTGACTATAGTTTTTCCTTGACAAATTAATTAACTAAGCTCTAGATGGAATAAAAAAATTACCAACAAATTGCTAACCCAAACTAAAATTATTTTGCATTTCATTTAAGAATTGATTTGTATAGACAAGGAAAGGAATTTATAATGACGATTTAATTATATGATTTTGTTCTTTATTATTTTATACTAGCAACTGTGTAATAATTTAAGACCATTGGACATCATATAACATTCAATGGAAATTTTGTTTTTGAAGCACCTAAAAAAATTATAAATATAATTGTAGGGTCAGTCTATAAGTTCAGAGATTATGAAATGATATTGCAACAAAGATATTATGTTTATATTTTCCTTGCTGTTAAAAGATCGATTACACCATAAATAAAATTTACAAAATATAACTACAATAATATAACAATTATTATGCTATTAATTTGGCATGTACACATAGGTTGTTTAGCTTTATTCTACCAGCAATGATAGTGTTAGTAACTATATTACTAACAGACTAACTAAATTTTAAAAAATAAATAGAAATACATTATGATTACTACTTACGGAGCATGTAGCTTTGCCTGACCACATGTCTGCCAGTTGTCAAGGACTTATATCAATACAGAAGTTTAATCAGTCATTTTAGCTTTTCGGTACTCTGTACTTTTTCCCGGAAATGAAAAATTTGAATATGGCCACAAAAAAGTTATGAAAAATAGCAGTAATTGCTTTTTGCTATTGTGTTAAAAGTGGTATTATATGCATGGAATGAAATTCATTACACGTGTAAAATTTTTAACATTATTCTTATGATCTTATGGCAGAACATTAAAAAAAATGTTGTTTGGAGGAAATATTTAAAATTAGTAATGTTAAAAACAAAATTTATTGTACTCCATATTTTGTCCAAAAGAATGAATGATCATCTATTAAATATTTTTTGAAAAATTTTATTTTACAGTGACAATGGATATTTACAAGTAAATGATATGTTTATTATATGCATTATGGATTAAACGTTTATTAAAACACATTGATATTCAATATTTGTTATGGATGAAATAGATCACAAAACAAGTCTGCTATTTATGTGTTTTTTAGTAAAAGTGTTTAAAGAAATATGTGTTAAAAAAGTTGTATTTAATGAGACGACTTACACTTATCTCAAAATACAAAGTTTGTCAACAAATAAAGAAGCTTATTTTCCAAGAAAAAAACGGGACTCCATGTATGTATTAGTTAATTATTTTTTACTAATAATTTAAAGAGAAAATCTTGAATCAGATTTATAATAGCAAAATTCTTGTTTACTTTTTAAGGATCATATATAATAAAGAACTGGGATGACATTGGAGTTGATAAATGGTTAGCAGTTGTTGGTGGTGCATTAATTGCATTTGGAATGGAAATAGCAGAATATCTAGTTGTTGTCAATACATCAAGTTTAACATTATCAATTGCTGGAATTTTTAAGGTATATTTTAATGTAATATATGAAATATTTATATGAATATGTACTAAAATTTTATTTTTCATATTATTCTTAAACTTAGAATAACCTTTTTTTTTCTCGTGATATTTTGAAATCAATCTAATACAATGGCAATCCAAAAAGGACTTTGTATCTTTAAAACCTACAGTTATCTATTACAGTGGTTTATGTCAGTTTACAGTAGTACATTATGTCATTTTGTAATATATAAAATTCTGACTAATATAGACCTTTAGTAACAAATTTTTGTGCAGTTTGAAATGGCTATTTTTATCAATATGGAGAATACTAGTAGCCATGTGTTTTGGTTTTATGGAATTGATTAGATGACAGCATGAGATTCAACAGGCACGTGTTAAAAATCCAATGCCACAGAAAATCTGAAGATTTTTGACAGTCCAAATCTCAATGTAATTTTTGTCTTAAATTTTAAGTGTATTGCCTCTGTATTTTGTTGAGATCATAAACCATTGATCATGATCAATAAATCAAACCATGATCATAAATCATTTTTTTCACAAGATATAACTATTACTCTGGTATATAGAAGTTGGAAATTTCCTTAAACCCATTTTCCAGATTGGTAGAGCAGGTTCACTTGTTGCCATTTTTTTGGTGGGATTTCATTAAACATCAAGCATACTCCCATCTTTATCTGATGTTGATAAAACATTGAGTCTCTTGTCATAGCTGCAGAACTGATGCTAGATATGATGAATTCAATTTGACTAGAAATTAGTTTCATTCAGGTCATATGGTCATATTACTGATTACTGAAAATTTATCTTTTTGTGTACAAATGACAGAACAAATATTTCTATAATAATTGTGAATGAATTTTTTTTATACTTTCACAGTTGTGAAGGATTTCTTTAATCACATGGTATAATAATTTTTTTTGTAATATTTATTTTTGTATTTTATTCATATTTCATTTGAAAATAAAATGTAATATTTAGGAGTAAATATAACTAATAAATTAGGTACGAGTGTCTGAATCATAGTTTTAGTAGTTCATGGTTACTTCAAGTTCATGGTCATACTTTTATATTTTAATAATAATGAATAATATAATAACTGTAGTCAAAACATAGAAGTCCTGTTTTATGTCATTGAATAGCTTGTTTAGTTGCCACAACACAATAAGATTTGTTAAGCATAAAAGAGCTATTTCAATAATATATTTCATAATTTCAACATTAACCAGTTGAAAATGGTCTGATATGAATCACAAGAAGTCACTTCCAAAAATGATGAATAACATTAGCCATTCTGATGAATAACAACATCCCTATTTCAGATTTACTAATGAAAATAACAAATGAAATAGTTTCTCATTTCCTTCTTCACTGAGCCATATACACTTTTGCTTATCACCATGTCCAAGATGTATGTAATATTCAGAGCCCTACAAGTGGCAGTTTTATTCTGTTCACAACATTATTCTCAAAGAAAACAACTTAACTATAGTTTCATGTATGTCAGTATATGTGTGTCATGAAAAAGGTGGACAGATAGTGCAAGCTAGCAATTAATGTACCTGTTACCATTGTGAATAAAACAGTTTTATTATAGTATAGCCATATACACTTTTGCTTATCACCATGTCCAAGATGTATGTAATATTCAGAGCCCTACAAGTGGCAGTTTTATTCTGTTCACAACATTATTCTCAAAGAAAACAACTTAACTATAGTTTCATGTATGTCAGTATATGTGTGTCATGAAAAAGGTGGACAGATAGTGCAAGCTAGCAATTAATGTACCTGTTACCATTGTGAATAAAACAGTTTTATTATATGCACTGCTTCAGTTCAATAACAGGTAGTTTAATAAAATAAAAGTAAATAAAATATTATATTTTTATGTTACATGTCAAAACTTTTAGTAGATCCTAATCAAGAATGAAAACTTACCTACATAATTTTATATTATGAAATAGTAGTGATATTATTACCATTATAATGTCATATATTTTGTCTGATTTGAAGTTGTCTTAGAGTTTTGAGAAGGCTATTTCTTTATTTTGCTCTTTTTATTTTTAGTCAATACTACAAAAATTAATGTTGTTAATACTTCTACTTTTAGCAGAACATTATTATATTTCTGTCCATTTTTAAAAATCTTAATTATAACATTAAAATGCAGCTATCTATTTTATCATTTCTCTAAAAGTTATATTAAATTAAATAATATATATAATATTATGATTATTATATTATATAATTATATTATAATATACTATATATATATATATATATATATATATATATAAAATACAATGTAATATTACATTAGTAATATAATAAAATTATAATATTAATTGAATTTAGTAATGTTCAATAATACACACATTATTCTAAGTCATTACAGTAAGCAGTGGAAATAAACTTACAAAGCAAGTGTGTAATGCTTTCAGATTCTTTCTTTTTTTTTTTAATAAAAATAATAAGCAGAATGATAAGCATTCTGTAATGTTATTTCCTTGTTTGATATAAACAGTAAAAGTATACCATAGCACATCAATTATCTTACAGTTATCTCTGTAAAATGTAATATTTATTTGCATATTTTTCTGTTAACTGTTCAGTCAATTATACTGACCAACATTTATACTTAACTAAAAGTAGTAATTATACTACACTTTGTATAATAATTCCTTTGTCCTAAAATTTTTTAAGTATGTGTGGGCTGCTCAATAATTGGTGTTTATTTTTTAACATGTAAAATGTTAAAAATTTAAAAACAATTTTGATTATAGAAAATCCTGTACAACTTCTTAACTAATACATGTATAAAAAAAAGTTCTATAGTAAATTGGTGAACAAAAAAGAAAGAGAAAATCATATATTTCTGATGATGGGATTCTGTAGTTCAGGAATGTCTATAAAATTTTTGTAGTTTTTTATTATTATTATTATTAATTATTAAATTAATATGCGCGCGCGCGCACGCACACACAATACTGTTCCCAAAATTCACCAAATTGTAAAAAAAAAATGTAATTTAATTTAGTAATTTTTACTTACTAAAACTTTAATCTCCTTCAAAGAATTCTCCACCTGATTGAATGCTCTTGTCCCAACAGATTTCCCACTGCTGAAAACATTTGAAATTCATGCAGAGGTAGTGTACTATTGCCTAAGATTGGCAGTGATTTATCTTTGACTTCTTCCACGGTGCAAAAACTTGTTCTTTATTTATATGTTTATTTTTTTTTTTTTTTATATGGGAACAAGAAAAAGTTACATGAAGAAAGATCAGGTGAATAGGAAAGATAAGTGATGTGTAACAACAATCATCTTGCTTATCGAAAAAAACATTTAACATGGAGGATGATATGAGTGAAGACCATTGTCATGGTAAAGACACTAATCGCCACTCTTCCACATTGTCAGGGATGTTTTTATTACTTACTCAATCAATTTTCTCAACGTGTCTGGGTAGAAATGCTGAATGTCTATCAGTGAATAGTGGGAACAGTCCCGTTTACATCAAAAAAGCAAATCAACATATTTTACACATTTTTTACTGATGCTTTTATAGGCCTCTGATAAGTCTGATTTCTACTTGCCTGATTGTTTCATTTACATAGGTCTCTCATCACCTTTTGCAATTTAGAAAGAAAGTATGGATCATTTCAAAGTTATTCCTTCAAATCTCAGCATACATTAACTCAGACTGATTATTTACTCTATGAGCTGTCAAGACACAAATTTTGTTGGGCATACATTTCATGTTAAAATTTGTTGGCAAGGAATCTAAGACACGAATCAATTCAGTAGTTCAAAGAACTCTTTGTAAATTGAAGATCAGCCAGATTTTAGTTGGAATTCAAGTAATATTACAGATTTCATTTGAAATGCAAAAACCATTTATAAGCTGTATTTTTCTCAAAGCTTCCTCTTTAAAGTCATTTTGAAGATCAATACTATTTCAGCTAAGAAGAAACAAAATTTAAACCAGAATTTCTGCCAACCCTGTCATAAAGATTGCAGAAGATGTTTAACAAGCACAAGAAAGACTGACATGGAATGTCTTACAGAGCAATATGAGCAAACTGCCAAAGGATATTGTAAAATTGCTGCACCTAGCAGCAAAATTCACAATTTCAGCTAGCTTTCACTTCTGAAACAGATTCCAGTATTTTTGGATACCCTCATATGTATGACTTGGAAACTAAAGGCAATCTTCAACATTCAGATGCAAAGGTGTAATAACCATGATGTGTAATAACTGAAGCCCTCTCCTTATAGATTATGAGAGGGCTTTTTGATAGGGTGAGGCATGCATGATAAGATGGTGGAGGTGTTAAGGAGTGTGGGAATGGATGAAGGAGATTTTCATTTTACAGCAAATTGCATCGGAACCAGTAAGCAAATGTTATGATGTTATTTATATATCTGATGATGTTTATTTAGGGAGAGGTGTTCAATAGGTTTATATTGTTTCCAATAATTTTTGGAAGAGATTTACAGAAACTTTAAGCAAAAGCTATGATGATGTCTCAAAGAGAATAAGGATAAATGATATGATCAAAAATTTAACATCACACTGTATTATTGGCTAGTAGCTTAGAATAATTGCAATTACTATATAGTAGTATGAAAGATGCAAGTGCTGCTTTAGATTACAATTGAACTTTAAGAAGAAGAAATATGTGGTAGAAAGAGATAAAATCTATGATGATGATCTTATCATAGGTAATATTCCTCTTGGATTAGTATCTCGTTTCATTATATAGTTGAGATACTACTTGTTTGAAGATTCAGATTTAGAATACTAAAACCATATCAGCTTTTCTGCAAATGAGGAATCTTCTAGGCAGCTTGAATTTAAAAAAATTCATGCTTTAGATTGTAATCTGTCTCTGCGTACTTACTATATGTATACTAGGAAATTATTCATTATTAAGTTTTCTAACTTGAATAGTTTTACAGTAAAAGCTCTTTTAAAAATTACACAGTACTGAGAACTAATCTTGACTATTTAAATAATTGCAAAACAAACATTTGTTCAGAAAATGTTTATTAAATCATTTTAGTCTGCAAGTTTAAAAAGTGAACCAATTGCAACTAAATGAAGCACATTTTCTTCCTGCTTATGATTACACAAATAGCATAACTGATTCAGTTCTCATTTGAAAACCCTATAATATACGTGAAAAAACTTACACTATACTTTCTCTTTGCTACTGCTTGATTGTGACTTGTCCTTTTCCTTCAAAAGCGTTACTGAAGAGAAAAGAGACCTTTTTGGGTCTATCAAGAACAGCTTAAGATTATTGGGAATATAAGTTTATTTTAACGTTTATTTAAACGTCAGGAAAATATTTCTGAAAGTATATGTTTGGAGCGTAGCTTTATACGGAAGTGTAACCTGGATGATTGGAGTACCTAAGAAGAAAAGATTAGAAGCTTTTGAGATGTGGTGTTATAGGAGAATGTTAAAAATCAGATGGGTGGATAAAGTTACA